>ANCB02000248.1:0-91795 GCA_000331835.2 Trichoderma hamatum GD12
TTAATATTTTTTATATTTCTTTAAAACCTTACTTTTATAAATGTTCTTGCTATGTATATCTAAGATGTATTATTATAAATGTGCATACATGCCACTAGTGCTAGTTAATATTTTATATTTCTTTAAAACCTTACTTTTCTACATGTTCTTGTTATATTATATAACTAAGATATATTATTATACATGTGCATATATGTCGCTAGTATCACATAAAGCTACTAGTGCTTATTACTACTACAACATTACACATGTGGCCACTTCAGGCAATGGTGGCGTGGGATAGTCTACCAGGAATATATCAGCAAATGTGCCCAGTAACTACTATTGATAGGAAATGGCGTACAATAGATAAGTTACTATTCCTTAGAAAAAGTCCCCTTTGACATAAGATTTCGGCATGTATGGCTTAAAGTAGTAGTAATATTATAATTTCTACTCTTTGGTAATCCCGGCTACTTTCGCATGTACTCTATACTTCGTGGATACTCCGTGCCTGGAAGCAACTTTTAGGTTCAGCTACCATTTTGGGGCCAACAGGAGAGCATGCCGGGCTACCGCCCTCGACCAACTTAACATATACGAAACGGTCACGGGCGAGGAGCTGGAGGCATTGGGGTTTCTATTTCTTTAGATCATCCTCCCAGCCTTTCTACTAAACATTGCAGGTTTGATTCTGCATCCAATGGAGCTGTTTCCTTCTCTATTCTGTCAGGCCGAGTCAGCATACAAGAATTCGACTTACACATTGGGATCACCGTCCATGATGTCATCGCCTACTCTACCATCCGAACTGCTTCTCCTCATTGTCGAAGCAGTTATGCCCCCAAACCCGCATCTCATCTTCCCCGCATCGAACACCACGACTCGAACGCTGCTGGCGTTGACCAAGGTATCGCGGGCGACACATGCGCAGGCGACGCGGCTGCTGCGACAGCGGTGCATGTTCATTGACTCGAGCCGCCGGCTGGCAAATATCCTGCTGTGCATGCCGCGCTTAGTACCGAGTCTGCCACCCGTCTTGTCGCTACAGCATATCTCGGAGCTGTATATAGCCCCATTCAGAAATACTCTGGATGATTTGCCAACGGCTCAATGGGTGCGAGAACTATTCTGTGAGGTGTCTGAGACGCTGCGGCGGCTGATAGTGCAGATGCCGTTTGCGAGCTTGGATCCAACGGAAGATCACCTAAGCGTGCGAGAGACTCTGAGAGACGGATTTGAGAAACTTGACAAGCTGGAGGAATTTACATGCCTGGAGGAATACCCCATGTTGAGTGTTTCAAATTCGCATACAGATGTCTGGCGGCTGTGGCCGGAACTCAAACGTATGGTCTTATTCGATGCTCCCATGGATAGCCACTGGCTTTGGTGGGACATTGCTACGCTGCCAAAGTTGGAGCATGTAGTGTTGGCACGGCCGGCTCACTTGGATGCAGTGAATATCAAGGATGAGTATTTCCACAAGCTGCCGTCGGATGACACAAGGCTGAAGAGGGATATCAAAGTTGTGCTCATGGATTTGGCTTATGAACTTGAGACAGTGAGAACGGAGAAGTGGAATGAGATTGACCCGGAGGAGAATATGACGGTAGAAGCATTTGAGGTTCCATTATCCTTTTACATGGATGACTCACCACTTGAGGTGGTAACGCAGTGGGCGAGAAGGTCAGCGCTAGATGGGAGTATATGGAAGTTGGATGGTAAGCGAGTGGACCCAGAAGGTGTGGTTGGAGAAAAAAAGTAGTGATCTAGGAAGATTTGAAGGACAAAGAAGATGATTCGGCGAGAAATGTTAATTAACTAGTAAATATATATCCACCTCCCACCGGCTCTCTTCTATTCGTTTGAACTTATGCAGACTATTTATCATTCGTCAAATAGGATTGCTATCTCGAGATGCCCGCTAATATATGCCCAATCTTCTGCAGTTCGACCAAGGCCATCACTCATTGTAATGTCGGCCCCACGCTTGAGTAACAGCCCTACCATGTAATAATCTCCAAGATGGACAGCGAGAATAAGTGGCGTCTTTCCCATATCATTTACCGTATTAATATGGGTTTTGTTTTCCAACAAAGTGCTCGCTCCGAGGCCCCCAGATTGAAAGGGTCGCATGAGTGTTGTATTATGGAGTGTTGGACCATACCAGATAAACCATTCAAGGATTTTGCAGCGATTTGTAAGAGTTTTTGGATTTGAAGCTGTCAAGTATAAATGAATGTCGAGCCTCATACTATCACAGGCAAGCATCAGCTTCACAGTTTGCAGATATCCATCCGCCAGTGCAGATAGAAGCATGCCGCGGGCTTTTCCGTCTGCAATATCTGTGTCTTGCGGAACAACCTCCTTTAATACTTGTTCGTTTTCGACGAAAAGGCCATGCTTATGACAGAGGAGATATTCTGTGCAAGGGTTACCAAATTTTTTGACAATGTCGATAGCAGCATCTATTTCGACATAGATGTTCTGATGGCTGCCGCATAGTAACTCGCGCATAATTTCGTTGCGATTTTCGTTGAAAAGCATCGCGTTGACTACAGCCGTCGTCCTGATAGATGCTGCGTTTTGCAGGTTTGAAAACGCTTTCTCATTTCGATTGCGCTCTTCACCATGAGGAATCTCTCCACGGCCCCGGCATATCATCGAGAACTGCTTGGCAGTGATCATCTGGTATAATGTCCAGGAGTTTCTGAAGAACTTTTAAAAGCCACGGCTTGGCAGTCTTCGAGCCGCAGCACACAAGTGCAGCACGTGCATTAGTCACTTCTTGCAATATCTAAACTCTTCTAAACTAAGGCCGCTCAAGAAGGTCCCGATAGCCCTGTTGTAGAGTAGTAACTTGGCGGGACGAAAGATTGCCCAATGTAGCCTGGACGGCGCTTGTCCAACGACCTCCCAACGTTCATCATCTGCGCTCCATTTCCTGGAGGGATAGCTCAGACTGAGTTCTCCCATTATATTTAGGGTGTCCATAAATGTATCAACCTCCAAATTGCTCTCTCCTAGGTAGAATAGCACGCGGTCTGCCTGTCTAAAATTTCGCCCATTTGTTGCACTTGGTAGCTCCTTTCTTTCTCATTACCTTGATTGATGCAGATTGCATCTATCCAAAATATTCGATCTTGATCTTTTCTACGCAGTTGCCGTAGTGCTTGATGCAAATTCCTTGTCACTGCAAGAATCTTCCCATTAATAATAATATGTTCGGGCGCTTCCGCAGAGCCCCAAGTGTATGACAAAGCTTCATATGGTATGATCTCGTCTTCTTGGTATAAAAAGGCTCGAAATATCTCGCATGATATCGGAGTAGAGTCGGGCCCGGGAAGAAGGCGAACCAGCCGAATTGCAGGTTAACCAAGGTTAAGGGGATCATATTTATATAAATGCATATGAGAGAGTAGAGTCGCAGGATCGAAAGTTCGGAAATCGTAGAGTGCCAAGGCGTAGAGTGGTAAGGGCCGAAAGTAATGTATCAGCCAATATAAACGAGATTTTAAAGTCGTTTGTTTTACAAGATCTGTTATTTAGTAGGCATAAAATCTCTCATATTATACATTCGTTGAAGATAAGGGCATGAGATGGCCAATAAAGGGGGGAATATACAGTTCCTTGAGGCAGGATCATAATCTAGCGGAACTGATATGCCAACCAGTACAATGCACAGCCTTGCTAGAATTTAAATTTGGAACAGATTTCCAAGTCAGCCTTACTCAGGGAGTTTTATGCAGCTAAAAGCCAAATCGAGGGTGCCTCGTGAATTATAGCCGTTGGTCATCCTCTGTAATACCTGTCCCTGCCTACACTTAGATACGACCTATTAGTTGCGTCATTTCACATCTCGAGCCAATTGATACTATTAGTAGACATGCCATTATGAAGATAGTATTCTCAATCATTGTATTTTATTAACTATGAGGCTATGAAAATAGAGCATCAAACTTCTATTTCATCAATGCCCGATTTGCTCTCATTTCTGCTACCCTAGTGGAGAAAGGTGTATCTGTTAAACAAGCTCAAATTCCAAACGCCCCCGTGCCTGCGATTGCCGTTCTTTCAGAAAAAGGAAAGAAAATAGTGAAGTAGCCCAAAATATGCTTGGTGTTTGGGCAAAGAGAGAAAAAATTAAAAAGGCACAATCCCTAAAGAAATTTTGGTTTAGAATACCGCGATACGACGAGGTTCGTGCTTAGCCGCCTTAGGGACCACAACGTTTAGAATGCCGTCTTTAAAGCTGGCTGTCACGCCCTCCTGGTTGACGCGAGTAGGGAAATTGAAGGTGCGAGAAAATTCTCCAACACTGCGCTCAGTGAGCCAGTATTTGGCAGTGTCTGCAGGTTTTTGCTTGGTTGGCACAGCCTTGACAACCTCATTTTCGGAGGTAGCAGTGGTTGTACTGGTAGTGGCTCCGTCTTCTGGCTCATCTTCGACAGTAGCTTGATGAGGAGACTTGGGGCGTTCTTCTGCAGACTCGGTAATGGCGCCGCTCATTGAAGCATCCTCTATAGCATCGGTAGGAGGAGTACCAGATGTATACGTGCGCTCAACCTTTCCTCTAATGAGTAGGGATTGAGGATCGGTGAACTCGATGTGGACGTCTTGTTTGTTCAAGCCAGGGAGTTCACCGTGCAGCTCGTAAGCCTCTCCTGTTTCGCGGACATCAAATTTGGGCTGCCAGTGTGCCACTGTGCGATGAGTGGTGTGTTGTGCGCCATTGCTTTGGCGTGAGTAGTTGTCAAAATCGTCAAGGAGACGGAAGAGAGGAGTGAAAGAGCTCTCGGGAGTGTAAAGGTTGCGCTGAAAGAAGACCATTTTGAATGATTTGGAGAGGTAGTTTGTAATTCTTGGGCAGATGTTGATAGCAGGGATGGTTGCTTTTCTCGTAGTTGTTTTGTGCGTTGACTGAAGATAAGAATGGTAGAGGCAAGAGGAGTTCAACCAGCTTCTTTATACTTGAAGTGCAGCAATGCAGTATGATTCTCCATTGTTCAAAGATGTCATCAGAACCGACTCCCAAGTTCTAGAAGTGGTGATGGACCAGATCGCTGCTTGTAGAAATGGCTGGTCTTGACTCGATTATTCTAGTGGCTTCCATTCTGGACTGCCCATTTAGGAAGGTGGGGCTGTGCTACGGCCCGGGAGCTAGTAGGGAGGGTTCTCTGCTATGGGATGTTCAAATTGGCATTATTGGAGATGTATTTGCGTATTACACGGCTGGAATAGACATAGAGCGCTATATAGGCATCGTAAGATTGCTAATTATAATGGTTGAGGCCGTCAATTTAGGTACGACAATGAAGTCAAGTGTGACGACCATTGAAACTACACCGTCTACCTACCCGTCATCAGATTGCCACCATGGTGCAAATAAAACCACTACCGCTTCAAGTATGTGATTAAACTTACAATGTAGATATATTCCTTCTAATATAATATCCTTTGCTCAATCTAGCCACACAAAATACTTATCTCTGTCTTGGTAACATTCTCTAGTGTATTCTCACCATACCATGGTTATATGGAGCAGAATGCGCTCAACTATGGAACGCTATCTAACAATAGCGTCTGTGTAAAAAAACGGCGTCCTGTAGTTTCGCCCATGGCCTATGACTTACGATCCACGACTGGTCATATGCAAGCACTGTCGAAAGGGTCTTTGCTCAAACTATTCCTAGCTGTGCCAATTTTGAAATGAATGTCTGCTATCGCCACTATCAGGCACATCTGTGCCGTAGGGCATATCTCCTAGAGTTGCATCTCCAACATCAAACATATCTCTCTCAAGAAATATTTCTCCAACAAAAGGCGCATCGCCAAAATTGAATCCATTTCCAATAAACGAAGTATCCACATCATGAGATAAATGCAATGTATGAGACGCAGAGTTATCTTGGCCGCCAAGTACCGATGTTGGTAAGTCGTTCATGAATTCTGCGGATAGCTCCATATATTCCCGATCGGAGCAAAGATTAAATGGTACATTATCGTTTATAGTCATCATGATGTTTGTACCAAGCGCGTTGTTGGCCCAATCGGTCTCTTGGAAGCTATCCTGCGCTCTTGAAGATGTGCCATTCATGTTACGCATCGCTCGTTCAGCAGCATCCCTAATTTGCTGTATCTGTGCGCCAGCGTCCAATGACGAAGAATTGCAGATAAGTTCAATTTCTGCAGCCAAGTCTCTCAGTTCTTGGGTACCATAAGATGGCTCATCTTTATCTGCAGCTCTTGTTAGTCAACAGTCAGCTAGTGCCAGCAAGATAACAAACAACACACACATGGGCTAGGGATGCGAGCATCCCCAGGAAATAATATGCGATACATTATTTTCCACTTTTCGGAATCCGGAATCCCCCGCTTCATCGGTGCTCTTAGCTGAGATTTTCGATCCGATGTCATGTATAAAAGCGCTTCTTGCTCGCACTGCAACAGACCACGATGATGCTGCAAAGCCAGATCACTTTTAAGGTCCTTGAAGCATCGCTCGCAGTGATTTTCGGGGAGCATGTGCTTGCGATATACATGTTCTCTAAAAAAAAAATTGGTTAATGCCTTTTCTCTCAGTTGGTTCTCGCGGAAGATATGCACTAACCTGACTCTGTGATATTCGTCCCACGAGCCATGTGCGCATAATTTCCATCTACCATGCCCAAAGCCTGCATGCGATTGGTCTCTCTGGAAAAATGGACAGGCCAAAAAGGGTTTTAACCCTTTATTTGATGGATTTATTGCAATGTGAGGAGCATTGCCTCTCCCATCTCCAGGTTCATCTTCGTTGCCGTCGTCGCTGTCGTCTCCATAGTCCCTTTTTTGTTGTTTTTTGTTTCTTCCTCGATGGCCATTTTTCCTGGCACGTTTCCGCTTATTTCCACATATACATCGGCTACTGCTCCCATTTTCATAAGTTTGAACATCTGGGTCATGTGAGTTGTGGCCCGTATTGTTTCTTCGATTTGCAGTCCAGGCTATAAACCAAGACATGGTAAATCGTGCAAACTCATTGACCAAATTTGCGCGGGAAACCTGTTCAGCCATGTTATATAAAACAGCCCTTTCATCATCATCTCCAGTGAAAACAGAAGCCGACTTCGTGTTGGTTTTAGATGAATTTTTGACTGAAAATATCTCGTCTAAAAACGGACATGAAGAATTGGATGAATAATCTGAAATAGTTGGACTTTCCTCTTGCTGTTCCAAGCGTGGAGAAATGTTAAAAGGATGAACTGCTTCTCGAACGAAATGGTGGGGTAGCAACTGGCTTTGCAGATCATTCAGATTCAAAGGGCTATAGCCCCTGGTTGTATTTTCTACAAGTCTTCTTTGAGCGGTTTGTGGATCGCTCGAGTTAGTTGTTGGAGTCGTAAGAGAGAGAGATGAGCGATTTGCCGACAGATTAATATTTTTAGGAGTATCCTCAAGAGTTGAGCGCTGCAACAACTCGCAAAGAGATTCGAATAAAACTGATTGTCCATTGGGCTCAGTTTCGTAAGTGATTCTAGAATCTGAACTGTTTTGCAATTGAACGGGCTCAGGGTTGCCACTAACAGCCTTAAAAATGGCTTGGGAATCATAAGGAGTCGCAAACCGCTCCAAGTGAGTGTTGATATGTTTCATCCACTGCTCTAGCGCATCAGCTCCAAAAAATTCCATAGAGCATCTTGAGTCTGAACACGGCATGCTCTTTGGATTTTGCCATTTTTGATTTGTATACAGTGTCTCAGATGACTTGACATGATGCGGATCATTAGTGGGCGAAATAGGATTTCCATGGGTAGCTTGTATGTGAAATTCCAGCTTGAGGTGGCCGAAATAAGTATGGTATGCCCAAGATAGCTTACTAGAACCGGTAAAGGAGCAACCAGCACTGAATTGAGGGCAGATAAGAGAGGAATTAGCCTCTATGAGAGGCCTGTCAAGCTGCGTGTTTTTTTCTTGCGCCAATATGCAGTGAATAATAATAGATGCGCAGCGTATATCTTCGAGTGAACGTTCCACCACTCGACCCAGCCGAGCATAGGTTCCAGCATCTTCCTGGGGCGTCTGAGCCAGATATCGCTGCATTTGTGATTTGTGATGTTGAGATGAAAGTAGCTGCTCACTGGTTTCTCGGCGTTGTTATGAGGCGAATTGGGGAGATTATTCTGGTAGGGGGATTTGATGAGATTAAAAAGTGAAGGAATGGTTTTATGGGGATTTTATAATAATTTATGTTGCCTTTGTTGCGCAGCTCTTGCGCAGCTCTTGTGCATCACAGCCTTGTTCTAAGTAGTGGGTCAAAAGCTTGCGCAACAACTGCGGAACTGCGCAAATGCGATGCTACTAGAATCACAGTCTATTGAATTGACGTATCATTATCTATATGCGCGACTTGGCCATGTTGAAAGGAGGTACTGCTTGGAATCCAGTCGCCTTTGCGATAATTTGGCGGTCAATTGCCGAGTTAAACAGCTATACCCAGCTTCCACAGCCATCACGATGAACGTTATCACAAACAAAATATCCAACTCGGTAAAATTCGGTTAATTTTGCATAAATGAAGCGTTAACAGCCTTGTAAGAGGCCAATTATCTATAATGGCGTGTTAAAATAATGGAGAACTGACGCTGCATGTTACTTATCATATTGATAGATGCCTTTCTATAGGTCATTACCCCTCTAAATCCAATCTCACTTACATGTGCCTACGCTCCTGTTAAGAGAGTCTTATTCTCTACCACTAGAGACATCACTTCTGCTCAGTTTCTCTAGATCTGATGCCTCTAACTCCGATTTTACTATTATTGGCCCTCTTCACATGTGCTCAACTTTGGTAAAATGAGTGCTGCTGCTTGTAAACCCCTCCAACGCAAGTCTAGCCACTGCGAGACTAAAGCCCTGCCTTTATTATGCCTTGGGGAAACAGAGTGAGTTGGTGGCGGAGTTGCATCTTCTCCGTGGCTTAAAAATAGCAGCGTCACTTAATACTGTAATGGAAGAGATTCAATTCGACATCTATGATGAGAGACCCAGAGTGATGCGGTCGCCTTTATTTTGTTGAGAGCATAGCCGTAACGCCTTGAGCTAGCGTCTAAAACGGAGGCGCAGCAGCTCTATCAATGTGTGCTTGACGGACCCAGTAAAAAAGGAAAAGGGGGAGAAAGACCGGCGAATAACTCAAGCAAATAGAGAGAGGCGAAGGAAAGGTGAATGAATGTAGATATAGACAAAAAAGAGGGATAAGAGTAAAAAAAAATGGAGGGAAAGCGCGTAGAGCAATAAAGCTGCTTTTGAAGAGCACAGAAAGAGCTCGCTGTAGTAAGAAGATGCAAACGATTCGCCAGGATTAAATTGATCTGCAGCAATTTGGAGCGATGAGCTTTATTTGCATTCAACATAGGAAAGCCTTTGAATCACAGCGTGTCCTAGTGTGAACAGCAAAATGATACTGTTGAAATGTAAGGAATTCTTCTCCTTTAACTCATAAATTTCTCCCTGTTGAAAAGTGACTCTACTTGACCATCTATCTTATAGAGGTTCAAATCAATGAGCGGGCCTTCTTTCCTTGTTTCTTATCTCGAGTGGGCGAATGCACACAAGAGCTCCGAGGAGATGGCTGTTCGATCCACGCAAATGAATCAACTCCCTTACTTGCTGTTTCAAGTGGAAGCGTGACTGTGTCGCATCGAAGCGATGTATTATCCATCTTCTCCTCCACAAGGTCCTTGATCTTGCTACCGCTAACCTCTAATCGGTCGAGCTGGCGTATAATTTCCATGATTTCAGCGTAACTCGGCACTTTGGGCGGCAGATCAAGTTTCGGGTTACCCTTGGTGATTTCATCATACTGCTCTTTGTATATCCGGCGTTGCTCTTCAAATTGCCGCTGGCTGTCAGCGCTTCCCTCTTTATTGGCGTTGTCGATGAGGTAGTCTAGGTAAGTGATTGTCGCGTCATTATACTTAACCATGGCAGTGCTGCCAAGATAAGCCCCAAAGCTAGCCAACGAGTGGTTGATAAACTCTTTGCGCTCTCCCAACAGTTCTTTTTTTAGCGAGAGAGATTTGATAGCCTCTTCGGCTTTTTCAAGCTTTGATTTGTTGCTATTATAAATTTCCAAGATATCTGGGTCGTCAACCTTTACTTCTTCGATTGTGAGCTTGTAAGAGATGTGCTGATGCTTATCCCATTCGTGGCCGCATTCTCTGCATGGCTTGGAAGAGTAGTCAAAGGCCTCGCAGGTAGAAATTTCCGGGGCTCCGATTAGCTCATTAGTCGTCTTGATATAGCAGTGATCATGGCATATCTGCTTGTACGCAAAGTGCTCTTTGCCAGCAGCGTCTTTGCTGACAGTTCTACACTCATCATCAGCACAGACGGTGCGCGGGCTTGGTAGCATCTTCTTGACAGGTTTTCGAATCGTCATCTTCAGCTTGTCTTCAAGCGCGTTATTCGACATGCCAAACTCTTTGATGTAGCGTTGGTGCTTTTCAATTTCTTCTTGGTCTTCATTAGCGATCTTGTTGATCAAGATCATTGGGGTTTTGAGCCGCTCAATGTATAGCCGCGTGTCACTCAAGCTCAACGTTTTCTGTACTTCATGCGTTACCATCCGCATCGTTTTATTAACCAGGCGTCGCGCCTCTTCAGCAGACTTTCTGAAGCTCTCTTGGAAATTTGGCATGTCTTTCATTTCTTTGTTTATGGTCTTGTATGCTGCCAAGTATCGGAAGCCTTCCGAGTCAAAGAAGAAAGTGTTGTCGTAATCAACAATAATATTGGTCTTTTTATCTCTTAATAGTTTTTGAAGAGGAATTCCGGTATCTCCTAACGAAAAATTTGTGCTTCGGGAATTTGTAAACCCAAATACAATATTCTGGTTCGTCTCTTTGTGGAGATGAGAAAGTAATTCCGTCATACAAAAGTTGAATACCTGTCCAAGACGAGAGAGATTGGGTTTCATGAGGAATAAAATTGTGCTAATCTTCTCAACTGATTTGAGCGTTTGTAGAATGCCGTTGACATTTTCTTTGTCCTGCTGGAGGCCCCGAGTATCCCCAATACCAGGAGTGTCGATTAGACGGAGGGTCAATCCATTCATGTGAAGAACGTAAGTCACACAGCTTCGGGTAGCTGATTCTCCATCTAATGAATATTTCTGGGCTTTAGTCTCTTCGCCAACTGTGACAGTAAAAGTTTCCAATTTCTGATTATTCATTTCGGTGTATTTGAAGGATGAGGGAATGGCCCAGTGCAAGTTTGGGGATTTTAATGCTTCGTCGAGAGTCTCGAACAGCATGTAGTTCATGAATCCGTTGATAAATGTGGATTTTCCAACTCCCGTCTCTCCCAAAATTAAGATATTGTACTGCTCAAATTCTTGATAGTCATAAGACTCAAGAAGCATTTCAGGATCTTCATACGTAAGATAGCTAATCCCATGAGCTGGATCCAGGCACTTGACCGCTACATTAGCGGGTTTATATCTGCCACAATTGCAGTAGATATATCCATCATCTTTCAAGAAGAACACAGCTTTCTTGCAAGTTCGACAGAAACAATCTCCTGTTGTAGCGGCTGCACAGGGACAGCGAATTTTGACGCTTCTTCGTACTGCGTCGAGAGACCTGGCAGGCAACTTCTCCATATCTGTTGAAGTGGCAGCGCGAACGAAACATTTGCCGGCGAAGCTCTGTTCTTCCGCCAAAACGTCATCGGTAACGATTTTGCCATCCTGTCGGAGCTCAATGCGCGGGACTCTTAGCTCTTGACAGGCTTCAAAGTCGCAGTCGACAACATAGACTGTTTGCCCAGAGTTCTTGACATGAGCGAGCTCCATGAACCTATTGTACTGGTCTTTCCAGCTTAGAGTGACCATAGAGGCATCACTGTAGTAGAGGGTGTATTTATCGCTCTCATTTTCACAGTAAGCTGTCTCAGCATCGGCAGGATGCATGTACTTGATTCCCAGTGCTGTAACCTCGCTTTCAAATGTCATTTTTGCTGCATATTGTGAAACCAAAGATTCAAATTCTTTGATATCGGCTTCCCACTTTGGGTCGTTGAGCTTAAGCGTTTTGTTGAAGCTGGGATCCCGTGCGCGAGGAAGGTCTTGACAAAGCTCGCTCTTTAGTCTGTCTTCTAAGTCATTAAGTCGGGAGATATTTGCCTTTGTAGTCTCAATATGCTGTTTCGGAACTGACAGCTCACGCTGTGACAAGTCCTTCAAATAGTGATTGAGATTGGCTCTTGCCGCATAAAGCTTCTCAAAGAGAAACAACACTCGGTTTTGGTACTCTTGGCTAATTGGTTGAACAACTTGTACATCTTCCTCAAGCTCTCTATCCAATATCTTGGCAAAGTCTTTGATAGAGACTAAATCGTATGTTATACGAATACCATTTTCTGCCCTCGTCTTTTTCATAGCGCCAGGAATCTCGCTAATGAAGTCACAGACGCCATCAAAATCGGATATTCGAGCGGACTGTTTAGTCGGATCAATATCAGCATTCACCCTAAAAGCCAAGCTTTTGGAGATTTCTTTGAAGGTAGTGTACGTTGTCGTAACTTTTTCGGTCAGAAGCTGGCTTAAATATTCTATAACACGTTCCTGAGAGTCTAATTGAGCTTCTTTGGCTTTACTATCAGTGATGGAACAAGCTGGAGAGGCGATAGACGTTATGGCAGTCCTCGAACCCCACCAGATTCCTGTGACGACATGAGTGACCTCTTCTGCTTGTAGAACTTCATCGTCCACTATATTTTGCAGCTCTTCGATACTGAGGCCAATTGTTTCGTGCATAGTAATCTCTTTACAAATGACAGAGACTTCTTGGGCGGCATCACTCGTTCTCTTTCGAGCAAGGTGACCCGTGCTACCTTTGGACGTGTATGGCCCAGTACCAGTAAGATAGCTTAGGCCCAGGTCAGGAGAGAGATCTAGTTGCCGGAACGTTTCCATTAAAGAGCCAGATTTCTCGATTTTACACTCTTTGGAAAACACTCTGTCTCTGCAGATGTCGTCTGCAGACGGCGGCTCCAAGAATACCGACTGGGGGAGGATTTGATCTTTGCGTGCGTCATACAGTGAGCCAATTGTCGCAATTTGGCCAAGCGCCTGACGATACGTTACTTTTGCGGCGGCCAATACACCAGGAAAATGACGGGTTTTGTCTATAGGGCCTTTTTTTGGGGTATGTCCGTTGTCGCTGCCACTTCGCCCATGGCTCCAAACAGGCCTATCCGCTCCTCTGAGAGGTCTTTCACGAGAGTATGTCATCGGTGACGGATCACCTCTGAACAGTGGACTCTTTAGCAGCCGTATTTGAGAATTATAGCTCACTCCAGGCTTAGAGCTGTGAATGACAAATTCTTGATTGGCCCAGCCAATCGCTCCGTCGCTGGTGTTGGATGGCCCTTCATATTGAGGAGGGGGGGTACTTGGATTACTATGCAAGTCCCCTATATCGCCTACTTCATTTCCCCCTGCTTTTTGGGAAATGGGTTGCGCATCAAATTTGGGCTCTTGACTTCCAGTTTTAAACTCCGCGTTGGCGTCCAGATGCGCCGATATCTGTGGCTGTTGTAACTGCAGAGGCAGCCGAGTTGATGAAGTCAGGGCTTCGTTATCTCGCTGAGAATCATGGTAACTAACTGAAAGCTTTGTGCTTTTATCAGCCAGTGCCAAGGAGCTGCGTACACTCTCTTCCTTGCTGACACCTGTGTCTTTGGTATTCTGAGGACCGACTATCTCACAAGAAGCGCAAAGCCATTAGTACTTTGTGTATCGCAGTGGCAGCCAGCAGGATAATAACTTACCGGAACCAGAAGCGGTATCTTGAGATTTAGAAAACCAGTACGAGATCCAAGAGTTGAGTGTGCGTTCAACCATCCCAGGAGGGATAAGACCTAAGGAAGAATAAGTTGTTAGCTGCGTACTGTTTTGCATCACATATATACTTACTTTTCACAGCTTCCAGTTTATCAACCTCGCTCACAGGTACGACGTCGAGAAATGTCTTTGCGCAAGCTGCGGCCGCTGCGGCAGCATATTCTTCCCATGCCACATTTGGATGTGAGTCTGCATAATCGCTGATGCCTCGGATAACGATGCATGGAAAGTCGTTCATCAGTCCAGCAGCTTCTGTCTCAATGCACAGAATATTGTCGTTGAATTGGTGATAGAGTTTGTCACGCTGCTCAGCACTCTTAATCACTCGGTTGCCTGATGCCACAAGTCCATAGTGTAGTCCATGACGCTGTCTTGAATCCCTCTTCATCACCATATTGTCATCGCATTGGCTACAGTCGTTTCCACCCACATGCTGGTAGTTCGACTTATAGGCAATGTCCTTAGGCTGGGGCGATGACTGGTAGTACTCTTTAGGCACTTGCTTGCCTAGATATTCCATCATGGTGGCATGTATCTTTATTTGCTCAGCCTCAAATTTGGCGAGAGAGCTAAGTAATAATTTCGCAGGAGGATTTAGGAATCCCGTCTGGACAAAACCTTTATCTTCTGCTCTGCCCATATCCCATTGAATCACTCCAGGCCGATCTTCAACGGGAGCGCTAATGACCACATCTCCAAGCCGGACCTTCTGGGGGATACCGCTTCCAATGCCTACCATCAGCCCTACTTTAATATTTTGAAACGTAGATATCATCCTGGCCGCCACCGTTGCAGAACTGGTATTGCCAGTTACTCCTTTCGGTAGACCCGCGATGACCACGTTGTGTTCACCCATCTTTCCAAGAGTATAGGCATTAGAGTCTCCCCTTGGCTGTTTGAGATCTGGATGTCTCTCTTCGAGCATAAATATTGCGGCTGTAAGCTCTTTTGGCAGCGCACATACCCACCCGACAGTGTAGTCATCACGAGTATGTGGGATAGAGATTGTTTTCGCCATCGCGAATACAACAGGGGTTTCTCGTTCTAGCTGCAAGAAGGCTTTGCTTAGATAGACATGAAAAGTAGGGAATAAAAGAAAATTGTTATTTTTTAGAGTAATGGAATATCTTGAAGCTATTCATAATGAGCTATATATACGGACCACTGGGTGGAATAAGAATAGATAACAGTTCAATCAGGCTGCGGCTCTGTATGTTCCGGTGATGCACTACAGCCCAATTCTGCCAGTTGTCCATCATTTCCTCACTATCATGTATCTAGAGGTTTAAGTTGTTAAATCAAAATTGCCGAGATATGTCTTAGTTCTCCAGATTCTGTGCTCTGACGTGTAATAATACCGAACAGCACCGGTTGCATATGCATGCGCGTTAACCCAATAGTACGGCTGCCCAACTCTCAAGCATAGAAGCAATGTGTGGGCCGTAATCCCTGCAAATAAAAGAGCCTCACGACGTGGCATGGTCGCACCTCTTAGTGGCTGCATATCTGCTGCAGGCTATAGCCCGCTGATTATCATAGATGTTTTAAAAGGTAATCAAGGTACCTAATAAAAAAACTGTAGCCTTGTACAAGAAAGTATCATAGAATGGAAATGTATTTATCCGAATTGAATTGAGTTTTAGGCTCCAAATGCATGCATGACCTCTTGATAAAGCCCTATCTCATGCTGCCACGACGTGTCAGTGTGGAAGAGGCTCTCGACGTCGTTACGATAGGTCATAAACTGGAAGCATATCAAGCAAGTAGGAATTTGGCTATACATTTACAATACGTCATATATGTTAGTATCAGAGCATGGTTTTCGTCATTATTACTGACATACAGCCGCTCGTAATAATTTGTGTTGCTTGTTTGAGCGACGAGACTCTAATGATGGAGCAAAACACAATGTGATTTTGATATTGCACATATCCGTCTTTTTCAAAGAAATTTTCGATGGAAGGCTACATATGGCCTTGTAAGATGCATCAATCCATCCAGGTTCAATTTCTTTAGCTTGTTACGAGTCCGGGGTTACCATCCCTACGTGTTCTCTAATCTAAAATGTCCAAAACTAGTGCCATCACAATCTCGAAATAATGAAGTTTGCTACATGCTCACATTAATTCAATTACAATAAGTTATTCAATCTTCAAACAAGTAAGTCTAGGTATGTGTCTTATCGCCGAGTCTGCGGAGAATTCAGTTCCGGTAACGGATCCGGTTTCATAATCATGTCCGACTTCCGACTGAGATATGATGCCCAACTAACTTCTCCAACTATTATCCACAGTACGTAGCACCTAACCTTCATCCATGTAAATAACGGCAGGCCAACATCACCAGTTGTCACTCCGACAGCCACTCTATTGTTGAGCTCGGACCGATGAAAAAAGCTAGAAATCAAGTTTGCCAATTCGTAAAATCATGTCATTCACAGTAAAGATATAAAAGTTCAATAGTTATTAATTGGATCATTACAATTTCTCAAGATTGATTGCCTGTAAAAGATACATACTAGTGCTATAGGTATTCCTAAGAAATGCTACATAAGCGTTATGAATATACTTCTCCCTCTTCATTGAGAATACTGGATATTATGCCTGCTGTTCAATCAAGTTGGTTTAGATGATGTATAGTACTTTTTATTTGTATATCATGTCCCCTTAGTATCATTTAATTGAAAGTATATTATGTTCGTAAAATGCAGCTGGAAACTGAATTATATTGGCTGTAAGTTGAAATATCAGGTACGCATGTCGGCCTGACAGCCGCGTTAGGCGGAAATGTTCCAAAGTTCTAGGCTAGATTTAGTTCATGCAAGACGCACCCTTCCATAATCCAAATGGGTGTAAGATGACGTTTGATAGTCGGGTGACCATAAATGAACACCTGATATTGAAAGATTGGATATTCTCTCTGATTGTTGTTGGGCATGGCATTTTATGTCATAGTGCAGAATATATCGAGCCTACCTAGATAGCTAAGTTTGTCTTGTTAAGTTCTTGAATTGCAAATCTCATTTTTCTTTGTCTTTCTTTCTTTCAATTTTTTTACAAAATTCGAGTTGTGGTTCCTAGACCCCTCACACTATATCTTATTTCTGCTAGTAGTAACTTGTTCTCAGACCTTGCAATGATTTAAATTTCCTGAGAGAGCGTGTCAACAAACTCTGCTGCTGCTCATGTACTTTTGAAGCCTCTATATACACCTTTGCTACAAAAGAATATTTCGTGCAATTGGCCCTCCTATTGCATATACTCACTTTTGCAGGATGCAAGTTTGGTTCACTCAAATCTCAGTTGCGGACAGGGAAAAAATATAGATGTAGTCAAAAGTCGCCACTAGCATGAGCTCTACTATCATTAGCTCAAGCCCGACCAAAGCATAGACTCATATTGTTGGCTGCACAGCGATTAGTATTTTTATACTAGACTAAATGTCGCTCGTGCTTTTCGGACGAGAATATGAACTTTCCCTTTCACATGATTCATGCTATACTATGACTTCACCTGTTGGTTCAACACGCTACGACTAAAAGGCATGTGGAGTTGATGGCCCGTGGACACTCAGACTGTTAAAAGGGCGCTACAACAGAGCGTAATAGCACTATAATGGAGCTAATAGGGTGCCCAGGTGCTGTATCTACGCGAACGGAGCATATACACGCCGATTTAGCATGTCCAGTCCTCTCTGCCGGGGCGCTATCGCTGCAATAGGAAGCTGAGCAGTCTCTACAGATAGGATCACTTGATGTGACATGTTTGCACCAAACCAAAGATTAAATTTAGAGTTACCTATAATCATAATTCCTCTTCTCAGAGAAACAAACCCCGCGCTACGCAGCTCACAGCCGCGGTCCTTGGTGGCCACGGTAGGGAGCGTGCACCACTCCATGTTTCAGTTTCGCCCTCTTCAGACAACGAATCGGAGCATCTTACGAAACCGGACAAGAGACCACGCCCTTTTGCAACGGCTTCGCAAATGTTTGGGAGAATGCCGTGTTATCTATCGGTAGTGAATGCAGATTTAACCAGTAGACGAGCTCTCCGGCTCTGCCAGGATCGAGAGCACACTGCCGTGCGGCTATGGTCTCTTGACCTTCTTAATCTGGTAGGGATAATCCGTTATCTACATCATGCACAAAAATTCCTTGCAGTTGATTCACTTGGTACTACACAGACCGACCGCCAATATTGCAATCACAAGGACGGAGCAGCTAAGCCAATGTCGGTCATTCATGTACTCAATACTCGCAGTGTTATAAAGCAGATGGGAGTCAATCGCGCTGTTGGGGTTAGAAATATTGCGAAGGGAGTAACACAGTAGAGAGTAAACATCGCCGCTTATATGACTATCCTATCTTTGTCACTATCGGATTCTCTGTTCGTCAGACTATCTCTAGATAATTACATAACCCTAGCCCACTATGTTGTTTACTATGTTGTTTGTACACTCTCCCTTCCCTGTGCTCCGCATTATTATGAGTGTAAATGCCCGACGTGGGGCACTGGCACTTTTGTCTCTCTTATAACGGTGAGAGCCAAGCGACCGACTCGAATGCAACTCTGGCTATTATTTCTTCTCAACCCTCAGAATAAAAAGACTATCTTCTTTTGGCAGCTCAATCAAGGCTTCCCGCTTGACTATCTCCAGCTTCCGGATGTAGGCGGATTGCCGCATGATTTCGATGTAACACTGCTATTCATCCCCAATAACGTGCGACGATCCGGGATCGCATCATATCCTTGAGCTCTATAAAAGAGAGAGACGTTCTCTAACAGAATCCGAAAACACTTCTATTCCTTTACTCATCTTTCTTTACACAAAGCAACCGCATATACAGGAAAATGAAGACAACTCTTCCCTGGGCGCTTCTCGCGCTCACCCAAGCGACATCAGGATGTCTTCTTCCTCATGAGCGAGACGAGACTGTGATGAAGCCAATTGTCCGCCGCCAGGGCAGCAATGGAACTCCGATTGGATCAGGCGACAGATTCAATGGTGGCTCAACAGCACCAAGAGGTCTGGGCACTCAGTCGTCATCTACTTCTTTTAGCACCCTCCTCAACGTCAATGAGGTCAAGAGTGGCCTACAAGGCCTCGTAAACACTTACGGAATCCAAACATTCAGTGCTCCGTTTAAGACAGCCCAGGGCGCCACAGTTATTGGGGCCCAAATTGGCGGGAACGGTTCTTGTTCCAATTCCTACCGCACATACATTAACGGCAACATCCATGCTCGAGAGCGTGGGTCTATGGATAGCGTGCTCTACTTCGCTGCCGACTTGCTGTACGCCAACAAGAACAACGTTGGTCTCACATACGGCTCCAAGTCGTACACCAATGCTCAGGTGAAAACGGCCCTAAACACAGGACTGGTCATCGTTCCACTGAGCAATCCCGATGGAGTGGCATATGACCAGTCAACCAACAGCTGCTGGCGAAAGAACCGCAACTCCAACTCGGGAGGAGTCGATCTGAATCGCAACTTCGATTTCCTTTGGGACTTCACCCGCCTGTTCTCCTCTTCAGTGCAGTCAAGCGTGGCCTCAACGTCTCCTAGCTCTGAGACTTACCACGGAACCAGTGCTTTCTCTGAGGCCGAGACCAAGAACATCAAGTGGGTGTTTGACACATACTCCAAGATCCGTTGGTTTGTCGACCTTCACTCTTATGCAGGTGATGTGCTATGGAACTGGGGTAGCGATGAAAACCAGTCCAAGTACACGTATATGAGCTTCCTCAACAGCTCTTACAGCAGCACCCGTGGCATTCTGACAGACACCCCTGGTTCCGGCAAAGGCTACGGAGAATATCTTCCCCAGGACGATCTCGACGATAAAATCTCCGCAGCTAACCGCATTGCTTCTGGATTGACGGGAGGCGGTGGCAAGACGTATGACGCCTTCCAGTCGTCCTATCTGTATCCCACGTCGGGCGCCAGCGACGATTACGCTTACTCGCGACACTTTGCCGACCCTAGCAAGAATCTTGTTCACTCATACACAGTGGAGTTTGGCTTCGCCAACAATGCCGCGTCTTGCCCATTCTACCCATCAGTCTCTCAGTACAACTCCAACCTCCGTGCAACCGGTGCTGGCTTCATGGAGTTCTTGCTGGCAGCCAGCGACCTTGGACTTGGCGATGCAACGGCTTGTTAAGTAATGGATAGATAGTCAATAAAAAGAAATATATACCCAAGACTACGGGCCCTGTGCCTTCTATTATACGTGAATATAGCCAAGCGAAATCTCACAGCTATCTCAAGCAATCGTCTTTGGCGTTGTAAACAGTAACATTATTCGAACAATACGACTATTACAAGTATTTTTACTCTATCTTAAACAGAACCATATACAAGTACGTCTAAAAAGAGTCATGCTCTTCAAGCTCGTGAACTCGCATGCAATGACATCGGCGTCTCTTTTTTAGACCATTCTCAAGGTTTCATCATTTGCAGTGATTGAATGCCCTCAGTAAAGATATAAGGGAAAATAGCAATACTTGCATCTTTGGCTATATAAAATTTAGAATCAAGTAAGAATTTGTCGCGGCAACGGTAGACAACGGATTGTTTTATTGCCTGTTCTCTTTGATATATGTAATTGACAAAACCAACGTTCTCCTTAAGTAAAGTGACTGTATACACATATAGTGACAGTTGTATATCACAGATATTGCGTGCTAAATCACCAAAGCCGAATCTGCCAATGGCAAAGTATATTACGCTACGCATCTCTTGAATTATTATTACACCCATAATTCCGCAGATCCTGCGTGTTCTTCCAGGGTAAATACCTGTACCTGCATCATCTCCCCGTACTCGGCCCAACTGCGGCTCGGCGCTGGGGACGCTTAAAACTCCGGCTAACGTCGCACGCCTCACAGCCTAACCGGCGCTTCGCTGCTTTAGCCCAGGCACAAACGCACTCACAAACCAGCCTGCCGGACCCGAAAATCGGGACCCAGAAGTTTCGGGGAGGCGAAGACGAAGAGAGCAGAGAGAGGCCCCCGTTGTTGCTGGATCTGGGGATTCCCACTGCCGTTCAGCCAGGGCCTGCGGCTGATACGAAGGGCTCCTTGCCGAGTCCGAAGACGCGCAAAGAGAGAAGAGAAGAGAGAAGAGAGACTCAACCTCTTTGGCTTCACCGGCCGACGGACACAATACACAATGCGGGAGGCGACAGACGCCACCAACCGCTGCTCGAGGCAACGCTAGGAATCTGGGGCTCCCCGCCGTCAGCCTCCGGTTCGTAAGATCGCGCATTTCAGATAGCGGAGTCGGCCTCCTGTGCGTGCCACATAATATTGCGGACCGCTTCGCACAAGTACTGTATCTCGTACTGGGGCTAGTCGACGCAGCCAATCTGTCTCCCGACAGACTCTGGCTCTGGACTCGCCGGCCTTGTGTGACAAGCCGCTTATTTTCTGCTCTCCTTCACCCTCAGCAGTTCAGTTGTCCTGCAATGCCGTCACCACCAGCCACTGCCACAGCCGTCTGACGCTCGAACGCAAGCCGAGCCCCAATCTCAGTCTGCCCTGTGCGGCCGAGCCGGGAGTGTTTTTTTGTTCCATTTTCTTGGCTGGCTCTGCCGTCTCCCTCTCAATCTCGGACATTCGAGACTCCGCACCTTTGTGCCCGTCGACCCGAGCCTTCCGCTTCGTTGCCAGTGAGATCCTCATCAAACTTCAGCCATGCCCGATAAAACGACGTCGGTCGTTTCCTACGCCGCCGGAGCGTCCCTCGCCGCCGCCGCTCTCATCTACGTCTTCGGCCCAACCTTCACCATCGATCACGACACCACCAGCTCGCGCAAGAAAACCATTGTCGGCCTGCGCAACCAGGCCAATGACTGCTTCATCAACTCGGTGCTGCAGGCTCTGGCTGGCCTGGGCGAGCTGCGCGTCTACCTGATCCGCGAGACACACCGTCGCGGCATCGAAGACCCGGCCGTGTACGCAAACTTGGTCCAGCCCCTGGATGGGACACAGCTTGCGCAGTGGAAGCTGCAGGGTCTTCAGGATGGGCTGGTAACACATGGGCTAAAGGAGATGCTGGACGCGCTTAACGAGCGGCCCATTTCGAAAAAGGCTATCTCGCCCTTCCCGTTTGTCAAGGTGCTGGAGATTGCTTTCAAGCAGCGCATCAGCAGACAGCAGCAGGATGCGCAAGAGTTTTTGCAGATTGTCGCAGAAAGACTTAAAGACGAATACCATGCCGGCGAGCGGGCGCGACTACATGCCCGCAACTTGGGCCTGATGGCAGCAGCCGATTCGAACTCCAAGGATGGTAACGAGACTGACAGGTCAGAGGATGCTGCCGACAGCGCTGCCGACAGCACTACCGGAGTCGCAATCAATATCGACCTGGCAGAAGTCCAGAGGGCGGTTCGCGAGATTCGGGTCCCGCCAGAGCTCGAGGAAGGATTTCCCTTGGAAGGAAAATACGAGTCGCATATTCAGTGCCAGACCTGCGGCTACACCACCAAGCCAAGAGAAGAGACCTTCTGTACTCTGACACTGGCAGTTCCGCAAGTGTCATCCACATCATTGAATGCTTGCTTTGATGGTATATTTAAGACGGAGTACATCGACGACTTCAAATGTGAAATGTGTCGGCTAGTACAGACCAAGACCAACCTCGAACACGAGATGGCCAAATCGACGTCCGAGAGTTTCAGAGCTCTGGCCCAGGAAAATATCGACAGGCTTCAGATCGCCATAGACACAGACCCCGAACGGCCGCCCGAAGACGTGGAACTCGGCGATATTCGGTATGCGCCGAAGAGAAAGATTGCCAAGACGACACGCATGTCTGAATTTCCCAGCATCTTGGCTGTTCACTTATCTCGATCAATTTATGGTGTTGGTCAGATCACGCAGAAAAACTCGGCCAAGGTGTCGTTTCCTGAGCGATTACCTCTAGGAAGTGTTGCTGAGCAGCGCAAGTATAAGCTACTCGGACTCGTGACGCACAAGGGAGGCCATAATAGCGGCCACTACGAAGCATTCCGACGGCAAAATACACCATCTCCTTATGCAAACATCAATACGTTTCAAAAGTCTGAAATCTATAGCAAGACGCCGACGCCCCTCTCAACGCCACAGATTTTAGCCCGTCAAGCCGACAGCCCTTCCATCTCGACTCCGGATCTGTTATCACCATCCTCGGATACGAACTCGTCTACGCCGTCATTGGAATCTTCTGGGCCTCCTCCACGGAGCGTTCCCTCTGATCTCCAGAATCCCATGATCAACGGCAAAGACCGAGACGGCGAGACCAGCAGCCTTCGATCTGTAGCCGCATCTACCAAGTCAGCGTTGTCTAAGCTTGCACCTCCTAGGTCAAGCCTCAATGGAACTTCATCCCCTGGCGGCCTGGCCGCTGCCAAGCCTCAACCTCGACCTAAGAAGCGAAAGCTTGCGGATAAATGGTGGCGCGTAAGCGATGAAAAGGTGCGCGAGGCCAAGACAAGCGAAGTCTTGGGCATGCAGAAAGAGGTCTATCTGCTATTCTACGAGCTGGAGACTGAGCAATGAGGAAAAATTTGTTCCAGTGAACTGATTGAATCATGATTACAGCATGCCATCACATGCAACTGTCACATGCAATTTTGACTGCGTTTGTCGAAGCAGTATCCGTGATTTTAGCATCTTGCCCCTTTTCTTTCATTCTTTTTGCCTTTATGCATTGTCTGGCGTTTTTCTTTCAATTTCGGGGGTTTGTACCATTGTAGAAAGTCGTAAAAGGAGACCAAAAAAAAGAGAACATATTTGGACTAGAACTTGCTGGGCTTGCTCAGCCGAGGAACTTATGTTGAACATACGAAATAGAGGAAGGAGAGAGAAGGGGGAGTATCATTACTTGGGAAATAGTCGAATGAAAGGGGGTGACATTCACATGAAAAGAAGAGCATTGTAAGAAAGTACAGGTACTTGTATGATAAGTAGCATCCAAAAAAAAAGCGTTGCTTTGAGTATGTATGTATATTGTTGTAGATTTGGGTATTTTAATATTGGTCTGTGCCATTTAATTAGATGAGATTGCCCGTGACAGACGAGGCGAGACGAAATGTGGCTAGCCTTTGCTCCCCATCATTTTGGAAGAAATCAAGTGTAATTTAAATATGGGTCTAATAAAAAAGAGAAGCTCTTTTTTTAGCAATGCAATTTTTGGGATACTCGAGTCTTTATATAGAAATGACTTTCGCCGTTCTGCTTCATTTCGCGGGAGTCGGAGAACTCGTCTGCATTTCTTATGTAGGACTAATTAAGCTTAATTGGAGCAAGAATCCCAGTCAACTTTTAATCCCCATTTTGTGAGTCAGCAATTTTCCTTGTTCAGGCTAATTGACGTTTGTTTCGCTGTGAGTTGGTTCCGCAGCTGCTTTTGTTTCATGCTTACACTAATTTGTACCAAAAATCGGTTAACAAAACTTTGAGCTCTCACCGCAGCAAATATGTATTATGCAGCTTATGTTGTAAACTAGGTGGGTAGTTGAAAATAAAACGTTTGTACAGTATGGAAGAAATAACGGTGTGGTTGAAACTTACAGCCACAAACACGCGTCACTCGTCGTCGATCACTGCACTAGCAACTGACACGGCAGTTTAGCCCCCCTTTAAAGGAGTTTCACGCTTGACGACACAAAGTGGATACAATAACTGTAACGGCCTGTGACAATGGAACGATACCAGAGGGGAAAACGACCCGCGGAGAAATCTATACTATTCTATGTAGTAATAGGGCCATACGTTTACTGATCTGCACAAGGACCATGGAGAATTTTTGTGAGCGGGTTTGAGGCGGCTTTGAAGACGGGGCATGAGTGTAGCTACTGATCCTAGTTGTGCATATGTATATGCAGATCTTGGAATACTATTACCACTTTCAGAGCAATGATGACGGGGAGAAGGAGAGGAAAAAAAGCCCCTGAAAGCTGTGAATGGTATGATACTGGACATAGCCACTTTTGTCAGGGGAGCTGATATAGCGATGTTACTTATTTTCTTTGCTCTGTTAATGATAATCCAATAATAATTTCCCATCTTTGTCTGTTTCCTGACGTGATAAACGCTGCTGGCTTTGCGTTGTGGTAGAAAGTCGATTGCCCCATGAGTCAGCGTCATCTCGGAAACACCAAAAAAGCTTCAACTGCGTGCTGTTTCAGCCAGTTTCCCGGGCCGTCATGATCCTTATGCCACGACATGCCCGCCGACGGTTCATTCTCTTCTTCGCCAGTCTCTTCATCACTCTTAGCGCCACGTATCTCCTACTGCCTCCCAGCTCTCCGATCAAGCTGTCTATCAACTTCAACACCTCCCGATTTTTGAATTCACTCCGTGTGTCAATCACGGACCGAGACGCATGGTTAGACCAGCGTCCTATACCCTACCCATTGAGCCTACGCGAAGATGTCGGCTATATCGTCAAAACAGGCTATGGCACACGACACCGGGTACCTGCACTGATCAACGCTTTCTCTCACAGCGGTGACATATTAGGCGAGGAAAACAGCAACTTCATAGTGGTCGGCGATTGGACAGCGACAAACGAGACGGTTGATGTGTCGCCTAGCGTGCACAATGTTGTGAATTTGATGATGGAGACCAAAGTTAGCCCGTCACTACAAGACCATCCCCGCTTCGGAAAGTACCGCTCTCTCCAAGAAGCCATAGACTCCGCCAACGAGGAAAAGGCGAGTGAGCTTGGACAAAGTTTTGGGTGGGAGTTGGACGCCTTGAAGGTAGTTTATGGGGGACAACCCCCCTTTCTCCCCCCTCTCTATTCGTTATACTGCTAACATCTAAGCGGTCAAGTTCATAATAGGCATGGAGTTGGCTTACAGAAAGATGCCCAATAAGAAATGGTACATTATTCTAGACGATGATACCTTCTTGATTGGACCTTCATTGTATCTTCTCCTAAGCCACTTGGATCCCGCCAGGCCATGGTACATAGGTAATGCGGTAGGCGATTACAAAACTCGATTTGCACATGGAGGGTCTGGTATCTTGCTTTCAGGAGACGCAGTTCGGCGATTATTCGATCGCCCCAACATCGTCGCCCAGTCATATATCAACTCGCTCGACGAGACATGGGGTGACCGACTGGTAGGGTTGACGCTGATCAAACTGGGGATATATCTCGACGAGCGGTATAGCCACCATTTCAACGGTGAGCCTCCCGAGATGGCCCGAGTCCTGGGAGACCGCCTGTGCTCGCCCCTCGTATCCCTCCATGGTCTCCGCAAGCCAGGGGCCATGGAAAATATCGGTCATGTACTCTCCAAGAGGAAGCAGCCCGTGGTCTGGGGTGAGCTGTGGGAGCTCTTTGCCAACACTTCACTTCAGAAAGCTGGCAGCGAACCGGTACGTCAGATGCGGGACTACGTGGGGCCGATGGGCGACAAATCCACGGAATGGGACGAGATCGTATCGGCAGACGCGTGCCGCCTCAAGTGCCGGAATAGGAAGAGTTGCCTGGCGTGGACTTATGATAGAGAGACACGGGCATGCCGCACCAGTCCTTGGATGGTCATTGGAGACAATAGCACAGAGATGAGAGAGTCAGGGCTCGATTGGCAGGCGGTGGAGCCCCTGCTGCAACAATGCGGTCGAGAATCCATGTAAGTCGGCTACCGTGTGGTCTTGGGGCCTTGGCTTCCTGCAGACGGATGAACGTCTCCCAATGGGATGCGATCCTATAGGACAGTTTATGAGACATCATCTATACAATGCATCTCTGTAATAACACGGTCGTACTTGTACAGAGAGATACGTACTCCGTAGCACTACTTTACCTTTGCTCGTGGTAGGGCCACGGAGGATTTGCTGTACTGAAACTGCTTCGTATATACTGTACCTAATACTATATCGAAAAACTGCCTGCATGTGATATGATACTACTGCGTGGCCATGTTCAGCACGGGCACACAGAATGCATGCCTGCAGGTTACCTGTAGCATTCTCCGCACTTGATGACTAGGGGCTGTCTGCCGCGTCAATTTAGGCTGGTAGCGAGCCTGGCACGCGATTAAGGAGGCCAAAGGAGTAAAAAAGCGACAGAAGAAGCATGGAGTAGTAGCCCTAGCCAGTAGCTTGTGTCTTTTGCCAAAGAAAGGAGACGAGCCTAGCAAGGACATGGAATGGCTCGGTATTTTTCGGTGGCTCGGGCGGCCTGCATACCCGGACCTAGAAAGATCAGACCAACATTGCAGGAGGTTGTAGGGAGTACAAACAGCATGCATAATGCGGAGTTAGTGCCCATCATGATTTAGAAGTTTACTGGATGCATGCTGATATATGTTGTGGTGGTGGTGGTGGTGGTGGTGGTGGTGGTGGTAGTAGTAGTAGTAGTCGCAGTAGCACTACTCCAACTAGAATATGCATGTCTCTGCTAACAAGGAGACTGTCTCAACGCCTCAAGCCCGAACAACGGTGAAGATGCGGCCTTGTCTCGTGATGGTATCTGTTGCGACTCTGTCTTGCCACCTCTACCGCACTAAGTCCTCCTTGCTTGCGCACCCCAGCCGCACGAAGCCATACTTGTACAGGCACTTGCAGTCCGTATCTGTGCTCTGCAATATGGTGATAATAGGGGGTCAGTCAGGTTCCGAAAAGTGGGCCAGAGCCAGGCCGTCTTCAGCTTCTGTTGGCAATGTGACGCTTAATGGTCAGCTTCTTGTACCAGTGAATGCTATTCATCACCTCATTTTTGCTTTGATGTTGCTTGATTGACTCCCAGCATCCATACAGTATGAGTAAGGGCAGCGGCGGGCAGAACTAGGAATTGTCAAGACTAAGAATCTTACCTAGAACGTTGCTGTTCGCTTATCTTAATGTACAGTCATTTATTCCGATTGCTTTATACGAAGCTTGCAGTGCGACTGATGCCTCTAACAACAGCCGATGGCACCAGGTACAAGTTCAATGGGCCAACGCTTTTAGAAGAGACGCTTCGCTCTGTGGAGCTGCCGACGAGTCGCAGAGCCGACAAGTTAACTCATGCGGCTAGATCCTCCTTGCATGATGGGCTGGCATGAAGCGTCGATAGTGTCCTCTCAACCGACGTCGTCCCAGTAGACTAAACAAGCCAACAAGAGGCGGCGGCATGCTCGTGCTAACAGCCTACACGTCTATCTTGACCGCGGATGCTGGCGACGTGCCGCAATGACACCCTCCTAGCCACCTGGATCCCTGTAGCGGCAACGGAAGTACGTTCCGGGGCAAATACTTGGGGATGAATGATACGGTCTGCATCATGGAGGCTGGGTGTGCTCCGTACAAAGTCGTGGCACCTGAGCTCGAATGCAGGCGTCGCAGCGGTTTTAGGGCACCCATGGGGAAATGCCGCCGGGTTCATCAACCACAGAGAATGGCAGCACTAGGTATTCCTAGATGCTGGTACGTACGGCTGTCGTCCCTTCTGATAGCTTGCCAAGGCTCTCGCTGAAAGCTAGGCCAATCCTTGAGCCGTAGCTTGGCGACGCATGGACCAATATACTGTACACTGCAATGATGGATATGGTGCCGAACTTGCTGCTGCTAATGCTATTCGTGGCATTGATGACATTGCTTTTATGAAGCTACCCGCATCAGCCGCGCGGAAGGATCTTAGTTGTACTCTGGGCTCTCATTAGCAAGCAGCGCCCCGGGGGACTATTGACATTGAATGCATTGTCGTGATGGAGTGCGGAGCAGCTTTTGCAACAGAGTGGTTGCGGCTCTCCATGTGGCCAATACTGCGGCTCGCCTTTCGCCCTGTCGAGGTAGTAGCCGTTCGTTGGTGGTACTTTTACTCGACGCACTCCGCGCGGGATAGGATGACTACCGCCGCTGTCAGCAAATACATCTTTACTTTTTTGTGCTCTCTATTTTGTATCCCGGCATCTTGCTGTTACCTCCACCCCTCTCAAGCATTCATATCCAGTCAACCTCGTTCATGTGAGAAGAACAATCTCGAGCTGATGGCTAGCTGCTAGCCCACAAATGAAATTGCGCTGTCCAGGGCCAGGTTGTTCAGCTTTGGGTTTCGTTTCTCCCCTGGCCTACTTCAGTGCTTAACGCCAGCCTATCAGAATGCAATGAAGTCATCTACTAGGAAAAATTAGTTGGTGTCAAGTGGTGATGCTTTTCATGTTTTTGCCCTCCATATCGGCGGTTGGCTTTTAGCCGCTGGTATGGAGTAATAATAGAAGCAGAACAGCAGTGGATTCTACAACGATAAACGTAATTGTAGCAAATCGTAGTCACGAGAGGCCGAGCAAGATTTGAGAGGATCCACAATATACCTATCTGCACGCACCAGCAGTAGTATTCGCGGGCCCATGTCGGGATATGGGCGCAGACCTGGAGGAGACAACTAGGTTCTTTGGAACCTAGAAGGTTCGGTGAGCTCCTTTTCTCGCTCTCCCGCGATGAAAGCGGCTCCATTGCCTCGCCTGTTTATCGAGACTGCTAGTCCTAGTAAAAGCACTACTCCGTATCTGTCTCTCGGGTCAGGTGTGGGCTAGGCGGTGGGAGCTGGGTTCTTGGTAGCGAGGAGTTCGATTGGCTCCCCAAGATACCTTTGCAGGCATCGTCTCGGGGATATTCGAGGCCAGACGCATCAGCACACTGTATCGATCTTGATACCAGCTCGTCTCCCTCTCCAACTGGCTGGGCATCGGCGAAGCTCCCGAAGGCTACAGTGCAGTGTACATATACAAGCAGCACATGTAGTATGTAAGCACAAAGCCAGTGCTCGCATACAGCTCTCACCGTAATGAGTCGATCCCCCCTGTCACCACGCTACCTTCCGTCGAGCCGGAATTTGAAGCTAGGGTTTGTAGTGGTGCCGCGATTAACTGCGCCTGGCAAGAGAAGTAGGTAGTACTACTACCTAGTATGATACTGCTACCTTCTTATAGCACTAGCGGGAGCCACTCATTCTATTTGCAGCACGCAGATGTGACGATATAACTCCAGCATACAGTAACTGAGCCTGGATTCTAAGATACAGTATAAGCATCTTGTCTAAAGAGGTATTTTGGCAGGTACCTACGCTGTATACGAAGTCTACTTGTGTGGCCTGCATACAAGTATGGCTGCGTTAAAGACTGCTGGCGGGTAAGAGAAGGGCTTGCCTATGTGTAAAGTGACACAAAGTAAATAGTGGGTTGCCCACGGTATCTTGAGTAGCCATACAAGTATTTTAAGTATAAACGCCTTCTTCTACTCGTGTTTATCGCTCGCCAATCTGCATCTCCATCGATCTTATCTACAGACAAGCGTTATCGCGGCGTCTCTTCGTGCCGCTTGCTGATGGCGAGAATGCGGGCAGTGATCTAAGAGGCTCCACGAGCGTCAGAGGTTAGTGGACCGCGCTGCGTGTTTGGACCTATAGCTAAGAGGAGCAGTTAGCCGATGGCTGGGCTGTTTGTGGGTTGTTGTTTGCGGTTTGTGAAGGAGAGAGACCAAAAAAAAGCCTACCTCGCCAGCGGTGTCCAGCATCAGTGCCAAGTGCATCAGTGCTCCTTGGCAGCGCGTGCTCCATCTCGTACAGTCTAGATAGAGCATTGGACACATCGTAACTGCATGGAACCTGGGATCAATGACCCTATTGGCAGCTGTGTGCAAGCATGGAGTAGATATTCCGAGATGGATCACGCTTTGCCAGGCAGTTTCACCGAGAACAACCATGCGGTGTCGTTGTCTCTGCCACCAACCCACCTTATAGACCCAGGTGGCACGTGTCTTATCTGGCTTCTATGTACATAGTCTGCTCCCGCGCCCCTGAGGCAGTAGCCTTTGGTACGTGTAATGCTGCCATTTTTACGAGTAATGCCGCTTGGTACGTACTGCGCCAAGGTACCTACTAGTAATATGACGAGTAATCTGAAACTCATTTAAATGAGAGCCATCCAATGCCACGCCTCCATACACACTTTAAGATGATGAATGACGCTGCGGCTGCTAGTGCTGCGACCAATATGCGGCGACGTAGACGTAGGGTATGATTTGGTATGAGGTGGTAGCACTGCTTCGTATGTGCTAATAATATGCCGTAGTGAGGACGAATCCAATAGATCTTCAGGGTTGCTCATGCAGCTTGAGAGTCGATTGGACCGGGTCCAACGGCAATCCGGCCGCCTTACCGGGCCATGCATCCATCCAGCCCTCCATCACCAACAAGCATTGGTGGTATCTCCTGTGCATTGGCACTGACACGGGGTACAGAGCAGCTAATCCAGCTTCCAGCGAACCGGCAGCCGTCCGTACGGGTGGCTCGCTTACTAGTATGGTCCCAAATATTGCTGCTACCTTGCACGGGGCTTTGGGCTCCGCGGCCACTACTGTAGAGTAGTATTTTTAGTGCTACTACGAAGCAGTGTAGTAGGTACATTGCGAACAAGTATGCGTGTCCGCATCGGTAGGATCGATATATACGAGTATACTAGGATAATCCCACTACTGTTGGTAGCAGTGGCTGCAATAGTAGTCTATTAGGAGCTAGCTGATATTGTGGTTGTGTGGGCTGGTTGCGGTTCTGCATCTGCATCTGCGTCTGCGTCTGCATCTGTGCAGTGCATATCGCCAATGAGGCAGCCTTTTGCTCGAATCAGTTGCCGCTACGCATGTAGGTACTACTAGCCTTGACGCAGCAGCACTACTAGGTAGGTAGGTAGGCACTCTGCTGCATCTTACATGTATTATATGCTTCGTAACCTCGCCGTTATATAACACTAGGGCCAGTAGTGTCGAGGATACGAGTACCTTGCATCTGCCTGGTTATTGTGATATGTTGATGCAATCTTCGACGTCTGCCTTCATTGCAGCCTGCATCCTCCGGAGAGGGGTACTGGGACGCTGCCTCGGCCTCCCTATCTCGGACTGTCATCATCTCCGTTGATACAATTAATTGATTCCTGCTGTCAAGGTACCGACCAATGGCTGAAGATTAAACATTTATCCTCCAGCTCTCCTAGAGGTTATTCTGTGTCTTGTACACGTACTGTAGGAGGCAGCTCCGGGAGCTGGCAAGGAGCTGCCACTAGCCTAGCCGAGTAATAAGCCCCCCTGGTCCTGGCTGGGGCCGACCGCTAAATCACAGGTCTGGGCAATATGGCAGGCCGTACCTGTACTCCGCTCACAGGTCCACAGGTGCCAAAGGCCATGCTGGGAACTTGGAACTACTACTACTATAGTACCCGCCTACTAGCCGACAAAATACTTACAGGTACTTGCTCGGATGAGACTCGCATGTACCGGTACAAGCAAATGCAGCTCCTGCTTGGTTCTGCGGAAGCTTACCAGAAGGGTACCTTGTCTGCTGCAGTACCGCTCTAGACTTCGCTTTGCCTCGCCTGGTGGTTGGCTTTTTTTGCGCCGCGCGCTGCATATCACAAACAACCATCTCTTCTCCACGACTACTAGGTAGAGCTTTCAGCCCGCCAGCCCTCCAGCCCTCCCTTCTCTCCTGTCGCTTCTCGCTACCGGCCCGGGGTCGCGTCCCCTGTTGCCAGTCCCATGCCGCTCCATAAATTTCTAAATTAAAACAGACCTAGAAAATGGTTCTCTCCGGAGGAGGAGGTCGCGAAGGCGACGACTCGGCCACCGCTACCGCTTCTAACATTGCTCCTCATCCTCAATCTCAACCTGCTTCTCCCACAAGAGCGGTCTCTGGCGAGCTTCAGATCACAGCATCCATCTCCTCAGAGCCGACTCCTGCTGCCGCCATCGCCCCTGCGCCCCCCCTAGAAGAGCATAAGGAAGAGCTGAAGCAGCAGCAGCAGCAGCAGCAGCAGCAACAGCAACAAGAACAGCCACAGCTGGGCGAACAGCAACCGTCGCAGCAGCATCACGAGCCTCAGTCACAACCTCCGCCTTCTCAGCAGAACGGTACGAGCCGGGAGCCCGAGACCAACACCACCAACACCACCGCGACCCCCGAGTCCGAGTCCGATATGGCGAGTCATCGGCCCGCGGCTCTCCATGGCCTCCACGCTGGCTATCCCACGAGCTCATCCTCGTCGCCTATCTATGCTTCCCATGCCGCAGGACTTCCCACCACTCAATACGCCTCATATCCCGCAGCTACAGCTGCAGCTCAGCCGGACGCATACCGCGTGAGCCCCGTGGGCACTCCTCAGATGTCATTGCCCAGCATGCGGACCATCGACGCCATGTCGCAGCAATCCGTCCCTCCAATCTCTCACCATTCCATGTCTATGGCCATGAGCATGCCCCTTACTGCCGTCTCGGCCCCTCCATACTTCGCAAGCCACTCGGCGCCTCTACCTTCCAACTACGGCTTCTCTCAAGATACCCTCTCTCGATATCCTCTTCCGCATGATGCCCGACTGATGAACCATCGAGGCCCCAAGAAAGTGCGTTTCACAAAAATAGAGGGCAATCTCCGTCCAATTGGACTCTGGGAATGCAATTGATCTGTTGTCTATCTGAACTAGAGCTGATATGGTGGCACATAGGAAATTAAGCGACGAACCAAGACAGGCTGTTTAACATGCCGTAAGAGACGTATAAAGGTGCGAAAATGCATATCCGCCATCATCCCTTCTCAAGAGTCAATTCAATTCAACTTTACAATTTATTGCTCACTTCCCCTTCAAATTATCCCTACAATTTTTTTTTTTTACAATTCTTTTTCGTTTGTTTTTCACCCTTTGTTTTGCGACAATCCATGTTTGAGCTGGAAGCGGCTGGAGCTTAGGTGGTGCGAGGAAGGAAGAAAAAAAAGCGGCCCCTCCTATCCGAGCTGAAGCTGCTGACCGAGGGAGCTGAGAAACTTTGAAACTCGTGGCGCGCCTATAAACCCGCCCGAGCGCGAGACTCCCACAATCGCACCACTGCAAACCTCTTCTGTATTCCACTCGCCAGCCATCGACAGCCTCGGCGCATTTTGTCCACCCTACAGTCTCACCGCCAGTGGCTTCCGATTCACTTCTCTTTTTCCTTGCCCTGTACATCGTCATTTCTGTTAGCTAGCCTGTTACCGTTCCTCTCTATGCACCCTGCTTGGAAACTTGGACTGACATCTATCTCTTCTTGTAGTGTGACGAGACGCATCCCACCTGCAACAACTGCAGGAAATCGAAGCGCGAGTGCCTGGGATACGATCCCATATTTCGACAGCAGGCCGGTACACCCACCGGGACCAGCGCGCAGCCAGTGTCGAACAACCTGTCACAGCCCACAGAACCTATTGCATCTGCGCAGCCAGGATCTGCGGTTGGACAATCCCCCGTCCAACGTTTGGTCAACACGTACGGCAGCCAATCACCGATGCTGCCAAACGTCTATGCTACAGGCTCCAACCCTTCTACTCCATCGATCACACCAAGCACCTACAATCCTTTGTCCACACCCACCTCGGCACCAGCTCTGTCTTTGAAGCCCGATCTTGGTTATAACTATTCTTCTAATATTGACCACGCCGCACGGTCTGCGACCTCCATGTCGACGAATCAGTTGTCTCTATCGGGTGCTGATAATAGCTATTTGCGAGGTGAGACTGGCTCTGCTCCATGCTGCTTGTCGTAGCCTTGGAGAAAAAAGTGAAAGCTGGCCTAGGTCGCTAATCCGCTTGCCTTTGTATAGCCAAAAAAATGAAGATCGACGAAATCATCGATCTATTGGGCGCTCCCGCACCCACCCAGCAGATCAGCCACACTGAGGAGACCTTTAATGAAATTACAAAAGTCTATCATGAAATGTATGCGAGCGGGCTCAGCGCTTTTTTCGAAACAAGCTGGTACTATTTCACTGAGAATGGCAAGATGTCGTTCCCTAAAGATGCCAATCTCATCGAACACATGGCTACTTTCTTAAAGATCCTTGAGGGAGTCAGGGCCAATGACCATACTCAGATGGCGTATTCGGGGGTGCTAGAAACCAGAATTGTCTGGGAGTTGGCTTGCACGGCATACCAAATGCCGGAGAGGGCGAATAACTCTATGCGACTCAATTTGCCACCCGACAACGATGCTACTGAAGCCAGAAACCGTCTTCAGGTGGTCGAGGCCTTGCTCTGCGGCGATGAGCTGCTAAGCAACCCTCTCTCTCCACCAGTAGCAGATGCTGACCATCATCGCGTTCGCCAATTTGACTTTTGGTACAGCCTGGCCGAGTTTGTGCGTAAGAGGGACAATCCCAACGCGCCTGCGGTCGTCAAGATGAGAGAGGATGTCCTAAGCCGGATGCGCCACCTTTTGGATGGTCGCGAGAACCGCGACGTACTATATTCCATAGCTGTCGTTCGCGAACTCGCGCCAGACTTTGATGCTGGATACGCAACAACCATTCCGCAGCACCTGGATGAATCAGATCCAAAGAACAGATTGGCTGTCGCGTCCAAATTCATCCTTGATGAATCACAGGTCACTGGCGGGACTACTAACGTCGTACGTCGATTCAGCGATATCGCCTCGAGAGCGTTTGTCAACCCTGGAGTAAACGTCGCACGAAGAATATAAGGGCCCATATCTTAAACAGACGAAATTATTCGACATCATTTCTTGCGCCGGCTCTCAAAGAGCTTTTCTATCAGTCAATTTTTGTTTTGTCCTCGGATGCTTCTTTAGCCCGCATCAGCATTAGCATATCGGCGCAAAGGTGTTCTACTGCATTAGTTGGAGAGCTCTATCGAATATCAGAGCTTCTTACATCAAACTAAGGCGGGATTACGGACCTTGCTATAAAAAAGTTTTTTCTTTTCTTTTTGTTTGTCTAAAAATACATCACCTTTGAGTCTTTTCACGGCGTTTGGACACCGGGGAAGGAAGGAGGTAGGCATTCTCTGCTCGCTACCAATATTTTTTTTTGTTGCATAATTTCTTTTGTTGGCGGCTCTTTTGTTCCAAAGTCACACTACACAGCGTGGGCATTGTCGTGGCAATTCAAATACTGCCATAATTTGATGTCCCCTTAGCTGTTACATGTTGCTCTCTTTACCATCCTTCTATTCCAGTTTGAAATACGAAATGAAATAGAGTTTGGCGATGAAAGAAGAGCAGGGAAGACCTCTCGACCAGCGAGAGGAAAGACATCATATGACTTGTGCCGGCCTTTTGGCTCCTCACCTCACTGAGCAGCTCTTTAGCTGGGCGGTCAAGATAAGGAGAGCAAAGTTGAAGAATGAACGAAGATAGACATTTTCTTTTTCTGTCCAAATTAGAAAGGAAGGGTTCCCTTTTGAGCACAATGGTCCTGGAATGGGATTATGGTTGGGGAAGGGGTAGGTTTAATAGAACGGGCGGTCCTCTATCTCTATATATGGGCTGCATCAGAAGCTCTCTGATCTCAAATTGAAAAAAACAAGAATACTGCTCCAAATACTGGCGAGCAAAAAATTTTCCTTTTAAAGTGTCTTTTTGTTTTTTGTTATGCATTTCATTTGTTTTATTTTCTTAGTGTTTAATATAGTAATTTGAAACTATTAGGTAGGAATACATATAGACTTGGTACATTATATATACACACATATATATCGATCTCATCGCATCTCAGGGTATTCCATTAACCATTTTCGCGCTTTGTGGTATCTTTAATCTTTTAATCGTCCTTTTCCCTTTTCCCAACTTGTTATAGCCCTTCTGCTATCCGAAACAGCTAGAATATGATAATGACATTTATCAACTCTTACCAAAGCTGCCAAACCAGATACTATCATCTGGTCTCATTCCCGTAGTTACACCCTCAAGGCCACACATGGCCCTCTCTTGGTCTTTGACAGACCATCCCCTGACGACGTCACTCCTTACTAAGAATTGCATTAACATGCCCGATTCAGCATGCCACATGTTGTGACAATGGAATGCCCACATGCCAGGATTATCGAGGACGATGCGTATAACAGCCCAGCTATATCCCTCTACCGTAACAGTGTCGCGTCGGAGGGGATTGTTCTCCAGGTCGTGTTGCTGGAGAAATGCCGGAAGATCTGCTTCTGAAGGGGGATACCCGCCGCGGCCTTGGAAGAGGACAAAGAATTTGTGCCCGTGGAGATGGAATGGGTGGTTTCCATCGTCGAAATTGTTGATAGCAAAGTCAATGGTGCGAATGCCCTCGGTCTGGATAACAAGCTCCTTTTTGTGGTCATAGGCGAGTTCATTGACGGCGATTGGTGAGTCAAGGGTAGTGGAGTTTGCAGGTGCGTCGAGAAATCGATGGAGTGAGGGATGGGTCATATTTGCATGCCATGTGGATTGGTTAAAGAATCCACGCGATAGGCGCCAGTCTCCAATCATAAAGCTGGCGTCGAAGCGCATGTATTTGTCTGCAGGTGGCGGGTTCATCGAAATAACGGGATGCAGAGCGGAAACATTCAAATCGCGACATGTCACTTCAATGGCTTCAGGCCAATCTTTGCTGGCTGGATCTTTGTCTAGAGCCTTAGTTTCGGGAGAGGTGTAGCGGATCACAGCTCGAGTCTCAGGCTGCAGGCGGCGATTTTTCGTGGTGAAGCAGTGAGTAACCATGCGGGCCCTCATCCAGAAAGCATCGGCGGAAGTGACATTGGTTTCCAAAACAACGCTGTAACGCTGTGCTGGAAGGATGTTAAGGCGATGGAAAGGTTCGGGGAACACGTCGGTGCCGTCGACTTCGGTAACGTAAAAGGGATGTTCGTCCCATTGAATTTGGAACTCGGCAAAGGCTCCAACATTGATAATGCGTAGACGATGGCGTTGGCCAGCTGCAAGGTCAAATATCGGAGCTGAAGCATTGCTAGCATCACAGTCCCAACCTTCAAAGTCCTTGCAATCACGCATACCACGACCATTGATAAGGCCGTTGTCGGGGACAGGCTCATTATTCTCCATATCTGGTTTGAGATAGTCCATCAATATCTCCGAAGTAAGGTTATGATAGTGATCTTGAACCATAACAATCCTGTCAGTAGCATATTCCAGCTTCTGCAGAGTGGTTCTCTCGTCTTTGGAATGAATAATAACAGGCCCAACCAGGCCATCAGAAGCCTGGGCACTATGGTGAGCATGGTACCAATATGTGCCCGACTGATGCTGGACTTGGAATTCGTAAGTGAAGCTTGAGTTGGGGGCAATAGGGCATTGAGTAATGCCGACGGCACCATCCATGAAATTGGTGCCATTTTGGAAGAGTCCATGGAAGTGTATTGAGGTAGCGTTTGAAGCTTTGTTGTCAACGTTGACACGAATGGTGTCGCCTTCATTACACTCAACTAGTGGTCCCGGAAACTGGTTATTGATGAGGATCATTGGCCTAAAGACGCCATCGGGATTTAGGCGTCCGTCTACAATCGTCCAGTTGTACTCTCTGATAACAGGAGCGGCGTCGAAATCCCAAGAAGGCGATAAGATGTACTGTGAGGTATCTCTCAGTCTTGGGATGCTCATTATCTCCTCATCGTAATGAATGACAGCCAATCCAAGATGGCTTTCATCTGCTTCTTCAGCAGCATGTTCGGAGTCGGACCCGGCATCAGCCTCATGCTGATCAGCCTCACCGCTAGTGGGAGACTCTCCCAACTCATGGGTATCCGAAGGCGATTCCCTGGAAAGTGCCTGAAGGCTGAAGGGGACAATGGATAGTGCCAGGATAGAGATGGTAGCAATGAAAAAGAAGAGGCTTAGCTTCCATAAAGACTGTTTCCGTGATCGAGAAGGATGGAAAGGCGATGAGGTCTGCGAGCGACGAATAAACGGCTGCTGCTCACCGAGCTCCTCACGAGTTTCTCCATCGGCAGCATAAGGCGCTCCAGAAGTATCCATTGAACTCACCATGGATGCTTTGGAGGGCTGCGAGCTGGCAGAGTCGGTATTGTCATGGTACGGCAGGCTCCGAATTCGGGTCCCTTCGATACTATCGCTGCTGCCTTCACCAAGATGAACACGGGCCGAGTTCATAGCTCTTCAGCCCGGCATAATTATCCTATGAGAAGGCAGAAAACACAGCTACAGACAATGCTGTAGTAAGCAACCTAGAAACTAATCTAGGTTAATGGTGTGCCGAGAAGCCCAACGATCCAACCGGGTCAGGCCGAGCAACTGGACTGAAGTAGGGCTCGGCTGGTAACGAACCACTCCCGGGAATAGAACAGCGATTGATGTCAGCTCCAGTGTCGAAAATGGCGTAGCTGGAATATGCAATGAAGTTGACTAGGCTAGCATGGAAAGGACCAGATGATGGTGTTAGTCGAAATACATGCCAGAAGTGCGGCGGAGGGAACAACGTTTAGGCGTTCGGGAGAGGCGTGTCAGCGGGCGCTGAAGCGATTGGATCGCGGCAGGGTCCGATCAATGGCTTTCAGGGTCTGCCAAGCGCTGCTGTAATAACCTTGAGCCGATGAAAAGGGCTTCTGGTGCAGCGATGCGGAACAGCCTCTCAGCACTTAATTTTTCCGGCTTAGACGCCGAGCACAAGCATAGGCCTTGACGGGTGAGGCGGCACACGACGCTGTGGAAGCTCAATCGAATCGATCACGACGGTCGGCTCCGGATGCGCCTCTCGACGGCTTTGTATCCCCCACGTGTCGGAACGACCGACTTGACAAGAAGATGCGCGGTGGACCTGCAGCGCAAGCTCCCGATGTTGGGCGTTGCCACTTCTGCCCCATAGTAAGCTACGGGCTGTTACTAAGTCCAATGCTTCTTAGTGATGTGGATTCCCAGAGCTTGGCTTCCGTACTCGTACAGACATGCGTGGATGGAGCACTGTACGACGCCGCTGCGTGTAAGTTTGTCAAGCCACCCATTCATCATCTGCTAACACAGTCCGAGATTCAAGCCATGCCAGCAGGGTTCTTTTGAAGACGCGTCTTTTTCAGTTCCTCCTTGTCTAAAATGACCGCATCGACTAAATGTCGCCTCGGTCAACGAATGAGCGGATGCCGTTTACCAAGCAGAGCCTAGCCTAGCCTATACATGTGCTGAACCCGGCAGCGGTCTGATTCCCATGTGTGGATAGGATTGCTGCGAGAATCGTGCACATGCCGACAGGGTTCATGGAGGGCCTTCCCAAGGCTGTCACAAAGTACTGTGCTGTAGCGTTGAGCAGAGAGCGGGACCGGGAAGGGAGCAAAGGAAAATCGATAATCTGTGTAGCATTGCACCAGCTGTCTCGGAGCGAGGCTCTATTAAACCCGGCGACAGCCCTGCTGCAGCGGCCCTTCCTCTTCCTTTCTCCATCCTCTCTAGCAAAGTTCATCAGGATCAGGACTGAGGAAGAGATTTCAAGATGCTGTCCAAGGTTGTTTCTCTGCTTGCTGCTGCCAGCTTGGCCTCTGCTGGCGTCGCCAAGGAGCCTTGCAAGCCTTCTGAGCCCGTCAAGACCACCACTGCCTGGGAGTCGGTCTATACCGCCACCGGCACTGCTGCTGTTGCTGCTGCTGCTGCCACGGCCAAGACCAGCAGCCCGACCAGCCATGTCAAGGGCAAGGCTTTTGACCGATACGTGGTCGTCTACTTTGAGAACCAGGACTATGGAAAGTCCATTGGCGATCGTAAGTTCCATCATTTCAAACAAGACGTGTAAGGCAATGCTAACAGCGCCGCAGCCAATTTCGACTTTTTCGCCAAGAAGGGTATCACGTTGTCGAACCTGTTCGCTGTCACTCACCCTTCGCAGCCCAACTACCTCTCCTCCATAGCTGGCGACTACTTCGGCATGGAGAACGATGACTTGTGGGCCACCGATTTCAATGTGACGACTGTTATCGATCTTCTCGAGGACCGTGGCATCTCTTGGGGTCATTACCAGGAGGACATGCCCTACTCTGGCTACGAGGGTTTCAACTACGTCAACACCAAGAACGGCGCCAATGACTACGTTCGCAAGCACAACCCTGCTATCCTCGCCAACAGCGTAACTCACTATGAGCAGCGCCTGTCTCAAATCAAGAACCTGTCTCTCATTGACACTGGCAAGTCCATGTTCCACAAGGACCTCAAGGAGAACAAGCTGCCTCAGTGGATGTTCATCACCCCCAACATGACCTCTGATGGACATGATACCAATGTTGGCGTCGCTGGCCAGTGGTGCCGCACTTTCCTCGAGCCCCTTCTCAACAACAAGAACTTCATGCAAAATACCATGGTGCTTCTTACCTGGGATGAGAGCGAGACTTACACTGACCGCAACCGCATTCTCGGCATCTTGCTGGGAGACGCCGTTCCCAAGCACCTTGTTGGCACCACTGACAACAACTTTTACACTCACTACTCTGAGATTGCTACCGTTGAGGCCAACTGGAACCTCCACACTCTGGGTCGCTGGGACGTTGGTGCCAATGTCTTCGATTGGGTCGCCCAGAAGACTGGCGACCGTCTTCGCAAGTGGTCATCCACCAAGGAGCTCGACAGCTACTACTGGAATGTCTCATATGCCGGCGTCTTCAACGAGGAGGGAGGCAACCGCCAGTACCCTGCTCCCAACCTGAAGCTCGACCACAGCTTCTCCGGTCGCACCATCCTGCCCGCCATTAAGAAGACTTGGGAGCACAGCAAGGCTGCCAGCTACTATGCCGACACCATTGAGCTCGCTGATGGACTTCACCCTCCCAAGGGCTATACTCCCGTTTCTACTAGCGACTAAATGTTGCTTTTCTACTGTGCCCTTTGAAGTATATATATTATTATTTAGTTAACTTTGTATTTTGCAATTGGCAAAGTTGGGAGGGAAGAATGAATTGAATTGTTAGTTTGAACACTGGCAACAAAACCAAACAAGAGAATTTACGCGCCAATTGACAATCATCTGTCCACCGTGCTCTATGATGTCTGCATATTCTGCCACCACCACCTTTTCACACTGAACCATCAACCTCGTCCGCCAAGGGGAAACAAAAAAATTCAGCAAAGAGCGGTAATCACGGCCTGCATCCTTGTCGGGGTTTAGACCGACTTACACCGGCTTGTGCGCAGCGGCACCACCTCCGGCACATCAAAAGTCCCAGCTTCCTAGTCGGGCAGCTCTCCAATTTTCTAGTAGCCAAACAGAAGCAAAAGAAAACTTATCTCTCATCCATCGTGCCGGGTTCCCCTCTTTTCTCCTATTGGTACTATCATGCCTAGCCTTACTTATCTGCTTTGATTCATTCATTCATTTTCCTTCTCTCTTTTGCAAAGTCCCCACTGCTAAACAATTGTACAATTAATAGGCTAAGATTAGCTGCGAAAATGACAAATAGGCTATCTCGAATTACAAAAAAAAAAAAAAAAAAAAATTGCAAATCAATCAGTGTCCCCGCTAAAGACGCACGCTGATGTTGGCGGCGCACCACCCCACGTCCTTAACCAAGAATCCCTGCTTCTCAAAAAGGCCCTGCCCCAGTCTTGTGCGCCTGTCTGCCTTCTTTCTCCGCGCTCCGTCCGAATCAGCGTCCAGGTGTTTACAAGCACAGGGTCCTTTAGGCGCACGTGGGTCGGAATCGAGCATCTGCTTGGAGCAGCCACCCGTCAGTGTGCCTGGACCAGCTTTCGCGGCTGGTCGGCTGGAGAGCTGCCGAGAGGATTTTCTGTCAATGAAAACGAGACATTGAATTCCCCTTTGAGGTAATAATGGCCTTTCTGGCGAGACTCGTCGGTGTCCTGACTTGGGTTGGTGGCGAGAAGGTAGAATACATGTAGACGCAGAGATGGGGAGGATGGGGCGGATGAGCGGGCTGTGCGGCTGGAATGTTGGCCCCGAGGGGGCAGAAGCTATTTGTTTAGGCGATGTAACATACGTGCAGACGCAAGGGTGTGGGTAGAGGATCTCTTGCGTAGGACCGCATGCTCAACTGATTCAGAGTTGGAGATCTTGTGCGCCGGCCGGGTGACTATTCTCAAGCTCGTGCTACCAACACCTCCAAAACCAAGGAGAAGCTCTCCCAGAAGGCTCTACCGAGGAATTATTTGACTATTGTACCATTTTGTCTCAGACAGCTATCGATAACTTCTTGGCTGATCTGATCCACCTCACATACCTATTCTCTGCCCTCTGTCTCGCTTTTTCATCCTCGTGTCCATTGAGCAGCTATCCAGAGCTCGTCACTCTCAACCACCTCTTCTCCAATCCTCACAGCCACCAGCGACCATCATGTCAAAACAGCGAAGTCCTCTTCTCATCCGATTTCTCTCAGATTTCACCCTCGGTTTCTCAGATGGCTTAACCGTGCCTTTCGCCCTCACCGCGGGTCTCAGCTCCCTTGGCCGCACAGACACCGTCATCTACGCCGGCCTGGCTGAACTCTGCGCGGGAAGTATCAGCATGGGCATTGGTGGCTACCTTTCTGCCAAAGACGAATTGCCCTCGGACCAGGCGAAAGACCGGGATGGCGATGAGGAGGAGCTCAAGGGCATGCTGCGTCACGATACTGGGAGGGACAGCTTGGATGAAAAGAACAAAGATGCTCAAGAGTTGCTTGTGAGACAGCACCTGGAGCCTCTCGCTCTGCCAGGCTGGATGGTTGCAGATATCATGTCCACGGTCAAAGAGCGCCAGGGTTTATACGATACAGCTCGTCAGCTGCAGTTCGCACGATCTGAACTCTCCGCCGGTGGAAGCTCCCATAGCAGTGAACATCTGCCCATTTCACCAGTCGCTTCCGGTATTTCCATCTCGCTAGGATACATCATTGGCGGCGCCATTCCTCTCCTCCCATATTTTTTCGCTGCGACGGTTGGCCTTGGTCTCCGATGGAGTATCGCAGCGTGTCTGGTCGCTTTGATGAGTTTTGGAGCAGGCAAAAGCTGGCTGCTGAGAAGCGGAGACGCATCTAGCAGTTGGATGCGCTGCCTCTGGGAAGGGTTGCAGATGATGATTCTGGGTACCGTGGCTGCGATAGCATCGGTATTATGCGTATCGCTACTAGGAGGGAGTGAAAACGAGATGAAGAACTGAAAGTATTAAGAGGGCTCTTTTTCTGCCCCCCTTTCCTTGAGGTTAGGGGAATAGACATGGACAATTATCTAAGTATGGGAATTATTGGCGTTGGGGACTTTGGCGGCAACACGCATTCCAGCACAAGCTATATACTTATTCAAAGCTTGCGGGCGTTGTATCATTTTTCGGTTACATACATGTGGCCAAGAGGCAAATCTTCCAAGAATAGCTTGCCTAACTAAGAGAATAATAAAAAATCTTAATTTTATAAAGAAAAGCCTTTGGTATTGAAAACCTCCACTCTGCCGCTACCTTTCCCAAGGAATAAGAAGCTGCCATGATACACTCCATCAACCTAGCTCATGTTTCAAAATTGACCTGAGAGACACGCCAGAGCTTAGAGAACGAGTGATTTACCGATACGGTGCGTCTCAAATGAGACAGCGGTATGAGACATTGCGCTCATGTAAAGATCCTACGGTTGGACGATGGAACAAGCCGGAGACATTGTTATATCGAGAATGGTAGTATATATTTCGTTAACCTTTCATATACCTGAGTCGAGCCTTGGCATAGAACAGATGAATAAATTATACGCGTCAGTATGAAAGCTCGTGCTGAGATGTGGATTGTAAAGATATTTCAGGGCACTATCAACAGTAATGATGACCCGCGAGATTGATGTTGTGATTTGACTCAATGTCAGAGGCCCAGACCAAACTGATCTAATTTATAAGTCAATACTATTGATGTTGTATCGCTATGAATCGTGATTTGACTCCTCTATTTGTAAAGGTACCGTCATGCTTTTACCAAGACTAAGAGGCTTATAGTTAGCTGAACTACTGTGTGGTAATTACATATAAGTGCTTTGGTGGATATCAAGGTAACGAACCTGTCAGAAGCATCATACGCTTGTTCGAAGAGCTGACGTTCATACGCGCCTTGTGGGATGTGGAAGGTGGCTAATTCGAGATAACCTCTTCTTGAAGTGAGCCATAAACCAAGAAGGCCACGAGCCATGGGATAAGCCTGGTGTGTTATTGAAGCTGCTAAATGTATTGATGATCCAGCAAAGCCATCCAATATTCGACGATATTCGCGTAAGGCGGCTTCTCGTGCATGTTCGTCATTTCAACTGTATGCAAGTTGAGTTAGCTGAATGTAAATATAATTTTAGCGATTAGTTACCCTCTAACCTATTAGCACGGCGATTTTAATCTAATTCCCTACATCACGCGCCCAAAACGCTTTGACAAAGCCTTCCAATGCCCCAATCTCATCACGGAGATGGCTATATATTTGAAGACCTCTAGTTCGGAAACCACTGGTTTTCAGATACATCCAAGCGACATCTACGAAGTGATTTCTATGTATGAGTCCCCATCTTGGCTATCGTCTCCCGACCTGTGGCAAATACCCTTCGCACAGTTCGCCTTGGGATATGAATGAGCCCTGTGGAGCTGGGAAGAGTCGTGTCCTCGCTCTTGCATCGCTTATGCTACGGGTAAGAGCTAGACTTTCATAAAATCTTAGATTGACAGGGCCAACGCTACACCGGCGTGTAACACCTGCATGGGCAATAGAAGCCAAGTTGGGGGGACTGCATGGCTTGCTGTCGCGGTGGATCATGGTCTTTTTCTTGAGGTTATTTGATGAGTTGGACCGTTTTTCTTGAGATATTTGGCCATTGCTGCTAAAAGATGACAGTGAAGTTTGAAAGCCATCACATAGATGCTTAGTGCGACTGCTGTCGTATTATCTTCACCCTAGGCAAGAAACGCGGTGAAACTGGCCAGAGTGGTCGCGGCGGTAGCTTCAGCTGGCGTTGGATTGACGAACAGCGACGCATTGTTCTCGAGCCATACGGTATGACAGTGTCGAAGGCCTTTTCACTCTCCGGGTACCGAAACAACATTTCTACTCCAACTCTCTTCAAAGGCTGCACGAAGTTCCGGCGATGACATATCTTAAGCGTCAAAAGTAGCCGACACAACATCAACAATGGCAGCCCTGTCAAGCCATGATACGTCCGATTAGCTCAGTTTAGCGCAGCGATTTGAAACGTCAGATTCGAGCAGCCCAATAAGAGGGCTGAAGCCAAGAGAAGACTAGATTGAGGCTCATCCAGTGCTAGTCTCCATTTTGATAGCACAACAGCCAGAGATGGAGCTGATATAATGCAGGGCAGAGTCCCATAGCTTACGGGGTGTCTTTGAGTTATCCAATATGTCGATGCCAGGCTTTAAATTGAAGTCAAGGACACTGAGGATCGGTATGGGTGGGCTTTCATCTAGGGGGATTCATCTCCAGAGCACGCCGTCGAAAGCGTCCAATAAAGGTAAGCCGTGCCCCCTGTTGATGCTGAGGCATTATCTCGAGAGCTACTCGCATATTCTCCTCTTGGACCTCTTGGGCCGGCATGGCAATGGCAGCAATGACGGAATCTATATGACTCTACTGGCCGAATTAACAATGTCTGTAGCTGCAATGCGGGGTGCGGTTTTATTGTGACAATATTCCTTCGCGACATTTGAGAGCTTCCCCGCCATTTCAGCGGTTTGATCTGAAGGATAAAACGAGGCACGCAGGGCAAGCGGCTCAGTCCCCAATAGGTATTTAGCTTGATGTTCTTTTCGACTGGTGAGCAACTTGACATATAGATATTCAATTACAAATAGATGCACCTAAGTAGAATGTAGGAGGGGTTCTACGTAGGTATCACCACATTCGGCAGAGAATACCGTATAGGAGCGAGATTTTTATTAGGAGCAAGAGTTGGAAATGATACTTTCGGTTGGTTCCAATGATGGCGACCTTCGCATAAGCAAAGAAATAGTACTGCCATATGGCGTAGTCCTTACAGTGTTCGATTGTAGGTGCTGATGGAAAGATCTCTACTATCAACTAGCTGCTCAAGGTGATCTGACTGACAGTGATCGGCTCAATTCAATCAAGCCAGCTGAACTTTATACTAATCTGCATGCATTCGCTAAGGCTGGGGGCTGGGTCTGACGCTCACTGGGCTCACCCATACTCCATATTTTTGAAGCTGTTGCTTTGGATAATTTCGGTGTTGTGATTTATGTTAATCCTCCTAGTTAAGACGGTACTCGTATCCAGTGTTACACTAGATGGATGGTCGTAATGAACCATCTTTAACAAGCGTACAACACTATATACTGCCGTACCATGACAAATGCAGCCTGAATTGAATAGGCTACTAGGCAAAAAGATGAAGCTGCCAGTTATGTGCACCGATGATTATAGCACGCGAGGTATATGATAACCTGTGGGCATAGGAACTTAAGCCGATATGCTGAATAAGTACGGAATTGAGACTTGCTATGCTTGTTCATTGCTACAAAAAAAATGAATCGAGCAGGTTGATAAAAAGAAAAGAAAAAAATGAAGCCAACTCAGTGTTGGTAATGTTATAGGAAAAGCCCAACGCGGGGGTCGAACCCGCAACCTTGAGATTGTAATACAGAACGTGTACCTCATAAGAGTCTCACGCTCTACCGATTGAGCTAGCCGGGCAAATCATGTGACAAATAGCCAATCAATGATCACCAAACTGAGCTCGAGGCTTCTAGTTGGAAAACTGCGAATTATTATTGTATATGAGCCTCAATTTCGTATTATACGCGTCTAGCGACCCGGACGGCTTTCACCTCGAGAAATACATCGATGCGTGTTTGTCAGTAGTAGCATCTTTCCAGCACACTTGAAATACAGGGACTGGGTCACTTGATCGGCTACTCCTTGAGCACACACATGTCGCCTTGATGCGCGAAATCATGCTCTCCATTTGTATGGGTAAGTCTGTGGTCAAGATAGGCGCTATATCTTCTCATTTAATATCAAATCGTAATCTTGTATGAGCTGCAATCTAGCGAATTAATCTTAGTCCAATACTGGTACTATTGTCAAACTGCAAAAAGGGATTAACCCCAGAAGACTATTGAGGTATATAACTTGACAACCATTTAGACTGTCCCCAACAATTGTAAAAATCCAAATGTCACTCTCAAGCCGCCCCCCGGACGCAATCACACATGGCTAAGCGAACCCTTTCTTTTTACTGCTCTCATTGTCCTTGTTGCTCCCTCTTTAAAAATTTCACGAATTGGAAGGGGTACTGAAACTAGTTTAAAATGTTGTATTTCAATGACATACATTATCCACTAAATGACTTGTTGAAACTCTGAATGCGTACCACAAATAAGATAATCATCAGGTAATCTTAGTAAACGCTGCTTTGGAAATCTGACCATTTGCCTAATATTCACTCAAAAATGTCTTCAAGATAAGATATAAGTGATGGTATATCCATGCCATCGCTACTTAGTTGCCTTCATTCTATGTTTTGCTTCCTTAGTGGCTGTAACATCAGTTTAGACCAAAGGGAAACAGAGCGATGATTATAGCCGCTCTGTAAAGGCGTCTATAAATAGTAATCACACCCTCACAACAATAAGCATATTACTTAATATTGCCTTTTTCAGAAACAGAATTGTACGATCAGGCTCTCTCTATGAAAAAGTAGTTTTTACCGAGCATGATCAGTAAACAAAGGGATGGCTTATCAAGCATCCAAGCAGGCGTACTTGGCATACAAAGAAGTGGAGTGTGGCATATTTCTAGTTAACACGCATATAATTATGGAAAGAAGTTTAAAGTATATAAATACTTTAAAGTATATTACTGGTAGTTATAAAAACGTAACATTAATGTACTATATTATAACGCTTGCCTACTATATTATAGCGCTTCTTGCTATAATATAGCGCTACTATAATGCAGCACATGCCTGTTATAATAGTGCTACATGAAAGTAAATAAGTGCTGTATTATAATAAAAAGCACCACTATATTGTAGCAGGCATATGCTGTATTATAGCAAAGAGCGTTATATTACAACAACTTTATGTACGCTATGGATATTATAATGAAAAGGGCTATAGCATATAGGCGCTGTATTCTAGTAGGTATGGATTATAATTACATAATGCTAGTACCTAGTACTCTATCTACAAGGCCCCGCTCTTTTGGATGCTAACTACGCCCGCTTTGGATGCTTGATAAGCCATCCTTAAACATATTAGCGTGATCAGTAAATAAAAATGGTGATCAATAATCACAAAAAGTAGTTCTGTTCTCAGTATTCGAGACTTCTTATTCAAAACGAGATAATTATACGTCATAAGAAGAAATCAATGAATAAAATATGCTGTTCAGAGGGCGCAGCCTTAAATGGGCTGTTTCAAACGTTTTGGCTTACAAATAGAATCATTGCAAAATGAGCCTAACAATTAAGCTTGGAAATCAGTTGAGCAAGGAGGGTAACAAAGAATAGATAGTTCACTCCGAAGGAGGATAGACACGCCCGAATTGTATAAATAGGGCTGGCTATTAGCTATGGTATGATGCTACCTAGCTATATTAAACGAGATATACAATCCTTTTGAATCTCCACTTTGTGTCAGCATAATGGCTCTAGATTGGGAGAAGAAAGCAGAAACAAAGCGTCAAGCAATTCTTGACTCCATTCCACAGAAATGGCGCCTTGATAGAATCCCTTCTGCCGAGGAACAAAAAGATGTTACAGATGGATACATACGCCAGTTTCTCAACAGCAAGGAAAGTAAGATTACGGAAACCGATATTGGAGGTATTGCGAAACAGATAGCATCAGGAAACTGGACTTCTGTTGAAGTTACTGAGGCGTTTTGCCATCGAGCATCTATTGCCCACCAACTGGTATGGAATACTCATTAAATAATCCTATACTCAGACATACTAAGAACCACTAGGTGAATTGCGTACACGAATTCTTTTTTGACGCGGCTATCGAGTCGGCCAAAGCTCTCGATGCTTATTTCGCCAAGCACAAAAAGCCAATCGGATTGCTCCACGGCGTACCCATTTCTCTAAAAGACCAATTTCATGTCAAAGGAGTTGAGACGACAATGGGGTACGTTGGCTGGATGGATACATTCGAAGGGAATAAAGACGATCCAAGAAAAGGAACATTTGAGAGTGAAATGGTCAGAGAACTTCGCAACCTCGGTGCTGTTTTCTACTGCAAGACGAGCTGCCCCCAAACATTGATGTCTGGCGAGACTTTCAATAACATTATTGAGTATACATGGAATCCGAAAAATCGATTTCTTTGCTCGGGAGGCAGTTCTGGTGGCGAAGGTGCCCTGATTCGCTTGAAAGGCTCACCAGGTGGATTTGGAACAGACATCGCCGGCTCAATCAGAATGCCGGCCGCTTTTAGTGGAACATATGGTATTAAACCAACGTGGGACCGACTGCCCTATAGGGGAATGGCAACCTCAATGGATGGCCAGAACAGCGTTTTGTCTTCTGTTGGACCAATGGCCACAACCGCAGCGGGAACTAAATTGCTCGTTCAAGCAATATTATCCCAGCAGCCATGGTTGTATGATCCTCTGGTTGTTGACATGCCATGGCGCGATGCGCTGGAAGCAGAAACTAAAGAACTCACAAAGGTGACCTCGAAAGGGCCACTTGTATTCGGAGTCCTGAAAACTGATGGAGTTGTCAATCCTCAGCCTCCTGTCGCTCGCGCCATCTCTATACTCACAGCGGCTCTCACAAAAGCTGGACATAAAGTCGTTGAATGGACACCACCAGCTAACTCGCATCAAGCGCTGATGGGCGTTATAGTGAATTCATGGCGCTATGATGGAGGAAATGATGTTCATGGCGCTTTCGCTCTCTCGGGAGAAAGAATCCATCCACAGATACTACAATTATTTGGAACCTCGCCCGCTGAGCAATTCACTGGCTCTCAAATTGCAGCAAACAACATCGAGAAACGCCGCTTACAAAGTGAATATATGGATTACTGGAACTCTACTATTGAATTAACCGGCACGGGACGGCCAGTTGATGGTTTCATTTGTCCAGTTGCACCTTATGCGGCAGCAAGGCCCCAAAAATATAAATATTACGGCTATAGCGCATTTGTTAATGCACTGAACTACACAAGCGTTAATGTACCGGTTACTCTCGCGGATAAGGACATTGATAAGTACGATCCAGGTTATGTACCATTGAACGAGCTCGATAGCGCCACTGTTGAAGATTACGATGCGGAGTTATATGATGGAGCGCATGTTGGCTTACAGATTGTCGGAAGGAGTCACACTGAAGAGAAGATGCTCGTAATTGCTGAGTACGTAAGCGAGCTGTTATCTCAAGATCATGCTTAAGTGGCGGAGGCGGTTAGTTGGGTTTATCTCGAGCGATTATATAGGCTTGTTTAATTGAATAAGTCCGCCTCACAAATGTTTCACTACCCAAGTGGCACTCGGTAATGTCTGATATCGATGTACCCAATAATATTGCTTGGTCAAGTGTAATCTAAAGCCAAGAGTGCCTGCCAATTTCAGATTTCTAAGTATCGCTTCCCGATATCAATTTATGAAACCACGCACTTGGTTTGGGTCATCTTTTGGAGTAGTTCAAAAGAAAACGGGAACAGAAAGGTTATATAAAGGATTTGGCTAAAGGCAAATTGACGTCATTACACTCAAGTTCACGCTGCCTGTGCCAATGGAGACCCCGGGCAAGTTCCAGGCTATCACAGGAGCATTCCTCTGGAGTGCATCTCGTGTAAAGCTCTCATGGCAGTCAATCAAATTTCTTCAAATGGATGGTGTTGCTTGTCTCGTAGCAAACTCTTGCATTAATCCGTAGCAGCGTGTATTAAGAGCTGCTATTGAAACCTTAACAACGATAGTCCCCACCTGAATTTAGTAAACATAATGCAAGTGGCCTCTGCCGAATGGCATGCCTTTACAATTCACACGATAAGTTATGTCGCTGAATGGGAGTGTCCTCCTTTTTCTGTAACACTAAGTTATAAAAACAGCCACTATTGGATGCGACTTTAGCTGATACTCCACTGAAGCACACTGTATGTATTAGAGTACCTACATGTAGGTACATGTATACAGAATTACTCTGTGCCTACCCCTACTTCGTGTGTATTCGCCTTACTATTGCATCCACAGCCCGTAATTTATAGGTAGTTACTTTGTGTCAAACGTAATGTATTCTATTTGAACCTTTCTCGGTCTATAAATTCACTGCATTGTATCAACGAGCATTCGAGTCAAGGAGTGCATGGCGGCTTCCACATACTCCTCCATGGACATATTTTCCTTGGGCTTCGAGTCAAATACCTCAACAGAAAGCCAGCTCCTGAAGCCAGTTCGCAGTACAGAATTCAGAAAGTCTTGGATCGGCAGATACCCACCGCTAAAGGGTAGTGGGCGATAATCGTGACTCCATACCGATCTTGCTCTCTCCTTTGTGTTACGCAGAGGTCGTTTCATCTTGTATGCGTCTGAAATCTGAAGCAAGAAGATTTTATCTCCAGGAACAGTCTGTTCCAATTCGGCCAGACTTTGTTTCCAGCGGCTGTCGAGCTCAGTTGGGCTAAAGTCTTCAACATAACCTGACTCTGTAGATGGATCACCGTACTCTCCACCAGCTGATTGGAAAGTATCCAGACAAAGTCCAATATTTCTGCGATCAGCTTTGCGTGCTATCTCCCAGACGTCTTTCCATTTCGAGGCATATGTTGCCCAACACCAGTTCTCATAAGCAAGTCGGAAACCCCTCTCCGCCAACTGGTCCGCCAACTGCTGCAAATCCAAAGCATGGTCGTCCAAGGAAGATGATATACCTTTGGCATCTGATGAGCCAACCTATAAATAGTTAGATGTCATTGTATATAGACTATTTAACTCTGAGGTGTGTATACCTGTAGCATGTCAGTGCCTAAACACTCCATAATTCTTATCCATCCTTTGGCGCGCGTAAATGCTTCTCTTCTCTCATGTACGTGTGTATCTTTATGCCACCCCTCAAATCTTGAAAACGGCTGTAGCATGAGAATGACAAGGCCAAGTTGATCGGTTAAAATTCGAATCTTCCTAGCTACGTCTGAAAGGGTATCATAATCATCTTCTTTAAGTTTTCTTCCCTCGATATCGCAGCCATACGCCAGTATATCTGGCATTGATATTTCTATTCCATCAAACCCGGCATTGCGAATAGCCTCTAATTTTTGAGGGAGTTTCGCGTCAAAGTAAGGAGGGATGCTGCAAGACGCGAAAGAAGTAGGAATACTGTGACCTTGATATTCGATACCCATCGCGACAATACAACGATTTTCTTTGAATGAGGAGACTTGCACTCTGATGATTTTTGCCCCTTTTATTAGAAAAACCCGAGATACTATAACGTCATGCTGATGCTGGCATTGTTGTCACAATCATTGCGTCATTCAATCAGCACAGCGCAGCTGTGATTGAAGTAAGCTTAAGTGGCAATTCTCATGCAAATGTGAATTAAATGGATGCGTACTCTGATAATTACACTATATTGTTCTCTGGCATTTAAAGATAGCTCTGCCGGCTCTGGCTTTATTTTTTGCGTTAAGCCTCATCCATATCCGAATGATCAGCAACCATGGGCGCTCAGTCAGATATAATTATGAAATTCAAGCAAATTGGTATTGTGGGTGCGGGGAATATGGGTTCTATGATGGGGTTCGCCTTTTCTGAGCTCGGCCTCGACGTCTCTATTTGGGATGCTAAAAGCGCGAATGTTGATAATTTTATGAAACAAGTCGATCAGGCTGGCAGTCTGATCGGTAAGATCACAGGGTTCCATGATGTATCAAAATTCACTGCTAGCTTGGGGCAGAGTGGTGGCCGAAAAGTGTTCCTATTTTCCATCACACATGGCACGCCAGCTGATGAAGTTCTGAGGAAAATCAAGCCGGAGCTACGCCGGGGTGATATCATTTTGGACGGCGGCAACGAGCATTATCGAAATACAGAGAGGAGACAAAGAGAATGCCACGATATTGGCGTGGACTGGATCGGAATGGGCGTTTCTGGAGGTTATCAGTCTGCTCGACATGGACCAAGTATGTCCCCTGGAGGAAATGCTACGGCACTCAAGGAAGTCATGCCGCTGTTGGAACTATATGCGGCGAAGGACCCTCAATCTGGCATTCCATGCGTATCGAATATTGGGCCAGGCGGCTCAGGACATTTCGTTAAGACCGTCCATAATGGCATCGAGGTTGGCATGCTCTCTGCTCTTTGCGAGGCTTGGGGTTTCCTACATAGCGGAATGGGGCTTGACTACGATCAGATTGGTGAAGTTTTTGCATCATGGAACGACGATGGCGAATTACATACAAACTATCTGATCAAAATTGCTTCAGATGTTTGCAAGACAAAGAAAACGGCAGACGGCAAAACAGGGGGGCGTGAAGACGGCTACGTTCTTGATGATGTCCTCGACAAGGTTGTACAGGATGACGATGGCACTGAAGGAACGCCCACATGGTCGATTATGGAATCGGCAATGAGGCATGTATCTTGCCCGACCCTCGCAGCAGGATTTTACTTTCGTGTGGCTTCAGGAAACCGCGAAGAACGTATAAACGCTGTCGACAAGTTTTCTATTCCTGAACCGAAGCCTGTCAACGATATCAAGGATGAAGGCCTAATCATTGAGGACCTCCGTCAGGCCGTCTACTGTGCCTTCTTAGCCTCCTACTGTCAAGGACTGGAACTGATTGCACGGGCGTCCAATGATGAAGGCTGGAACATCAACTTGTCTGAGTGCATTCGGATATGGCGCGCAGGGTGCATCATTCAATCAGAATACATCGCTGACCTACTTGAGCCACTGTTGAAAGAGAATAAGTCACTCACAAACATCAAGCTGAATAGCTCCGTCGGGCGGGAGTTGCAGCGCAGCTACTCAGCACTGAAAGAAATTGTCTCTCGAGGGATTATAGCAAACCATTACTTGCCCGCACTTACTGCCACGCTTGAGTACGTTAAGTATACCACAGGCGGAATGCTTCCCACAAAGTTTATGGAGGCGCAAATGGATTACTTTGGGGCTCACTCGTACAATAAGCCTGGAGTGCCAGGCGAAGACCCTGGTCCAGTAGCGAAAGGACCACATCATTTCGAATGGAAGCCGGCCTGAAAGACTTGCATAATAGTTGATATTTATATATTAGATACAGCATGTAGCATTTAAATGCCATAGCCCAGACTCCCAGATCAAGATCTAGATTTGCATGTGAAGACAAATAGAGGATTGTCTGTATTAGGTTGTTGTTATACAGAGTACATGTTAAAATGTCCACTAAATGGTGCCAAGTGCCACACTAGTAAAATCGAACTTCGGTTCTTCTGCACCTACTTCGCGACGTGAAAGAGAACAGACTGATCAGTAAAGTAGCAGGTCGCGTCATTGCTAAGCTATAGAAAGTCGAAGTGCACACATCATAGATTACCTTTAACTACTTCAAATTGTATCGTTGACCCCATTCGAAATCGGATCCACCATGACGAAACTTACGCATCATTCCAGTATTATGATGTGTGTCACGATTAGGCTGACGGAGAGATTATGACTTCACGTTATAATTCTGTTATAGCATGGGATCGTGTTATATTGTAACCATTGTATATCATCACTTCATATCTTTATCGCTCTGGGTAGAGTCCGTCATCTGAAACTTCATTCACATTCAACCACCATGACATCGCAATTCAATGATGGTATGATTTGCCCCCAACACGTTCAGTACAGTCTTCTAACAACAGCATACGAAAAGAGACAAATATTCCTATTTCCAAGCAGGAATTTCCGGGCAAGGACAAAGATATGCCCGATCCTACACCCGTTCGCGAGGAGCTACCCGATGCAGGTGGGAAATGCACAACTTACAAGGCAGCAAATAAGCTCCAAGGCAAAAGAGCACTCATCACTGGCGGTGACAGTGGCATAGGAGCAGCTACTGCGGTGTTATTTGCGAAGGAAGGCGCCGTACTAACCATTGTTTATCTCCCTGAAGAAGAGCAAGATGCGCAAGATACGAAGAAACAGGTTAAGGCTCTTGGGGGAACCTGCTATCTATTCGCTACAGATCTTGTCAAAAAAGAGAATTGCCAAGATGCAGTCAATTTCTCCTTAGAAAAGATGGGTGGAATTGACATTCTCTTCAACAATGCGGCCTGTAAGCAATCGTTTTGTTGGCGAAGAATGATGCGAGTGCTAACTCTGCCTTGTAGATCAAATGATGGTTGAGGATATACTCGATTTGCCGGACGAACAGTGGATTCACACTTTCAACATCAACATGCACTCGTATTTTTTTATGGCGAAATACTCTCTCAAGCACATGAAGCGCGGTGGTGTTATTATTAACAATGCTTCAATAAACGCATACATCGGCCGACCAGACTTGTTAGACTACACCTCTACTAAAGGAGGGATAATTTCCTTCACAAGAGGGCTGAGTAATCAGTATATCTCAAAGGGAATCAGAGTTAACGCTGTTGCCCCAGGGCCAGGTAAGCATATTTGCCGAGAACTGTTTGAGACGTGCTAACAAAACCGCAGTGTGGACTCCGTTGATTCCTGCAACGATGAACGAAAAAGCCCAAAAAGAGTTTACCAGTCCTATGGGCCGACCAGCCCAACCCTCTGAAATCGCGAGTTGCGTCGTTTTTCTCGCTTCAATGGATAGCTCTTGTGTTAGTGGACAGACTTTACACTGCAACGGAGGAGTTGTAGTGAATGGTTGAACAGGAAACGTTACTAGTTGGGGGTTATGTGCGACCGATTACCTCTTCTACTCGTAAGTTCGGAGAGTAAATTATGTTTATTAGTCTAGCGCTGGCTGGACGATCGGTGACTTGGTAATCATCGAGATCTGGGCTATTAACCAGTGTACCCTAGAACAATGTGGGTAGAAAGGCCATTCGGTCTAAAAGCAATTTACAAATCTTTGGCAGATCGAGCTCAGAGGCTGTTGATACTAATATAATCTTACAAAAGAAATTACTAGAAATATTAAAGCAGATGATGATAATAATCGATTGGAGATGCCATAAACTTGACAATATCATATCTAGCAATTGGCTATTGGCATATACCCATTGGATCTGCTTTGCAGCTTCTGTCTGTGGATAGAAATTATATTCCAATTGTTGTAATTATGGTTGAAGTATTTCTGCAACTTACAATATGCATAAATTGCAACTAATAGACGCTAAAGGTATTTATCAGGAAGTCACATCTATCAATATAAACGCATTAAGCAATTCAGAGTTCAACATAGTATTTCGGTGTTATTTTTTGATGTCGTATTCTTAATAAAATTTGCTAATAATTCTACTTCAATCTGGATAAACTACCTTCATCTTTGACAGACAGTGTCTTCACTGTCTTGAGAGAATAAGTAACCTCAGCTCTAATCAACAACAGTGAGAATCAGGCTGACGTCACCTATAAATCATCAAGACCATGCCCATTGCCTACAAAACATCTATTCGCGATGAATTGCAATCTGAGCAGCTATTATTTGTCTAGAAAGTTGCTGCTGCTTACTGTGGCTATATAGTGGCTCCGCCTCCACTGGTAGGTGTGGCAAGGACCCAGTGGTGAGATCATGATGATATGAGATCTTGCATAGATCCCGTCAACGACGGCGCGTTCTCGCATGTGTATGTATGTTTCTGTTTCCATGGGATCTTCAGAGCTAATCGAGGGGATCTAAATTTTTATTTTTTAACACAATTTTTATCAATGAAATTTTCACTGTTCTTTTTCCCAAGCTGCATTTATCGACTATTGTTGGTCTGAGCACGATTAATATACACCCGGCTAAAGAGAGAAAGAAAGTTAACACCATGACAAGTGTATCACGGCTGTTTCAATTGAGTGGAACTTGCAACAATTATCCTTGGGGGAAGAAAGGACACCAGTCGCTCGCCGCGCAACTCTGCAAAAAGACACCTGGAATCGACTTCGCTATAAATGACGATGAGTATTACTCTGAGTTGTGGTTTGGTGACTATCCAAACTTTCCAGCAAGAGATTTGGAAAGTGGCCAAGCACTTGCAGACATATTAAAATTCAATGAAGAAAGGTTGCTAGGCTCATATTCAATGGAGAAATTTGGAAATAATCTTCCGTTTCTACCAAAGGTAGGCTGGACTTGTGTTTCAGCAAGAACAATAGTCTAATTTATGCATCACAGATCCTTTCAATAGGCAGGGCTCTGCCGTTACAAATTCATCTAAATAAATCTCTCGCGGCTAAACTTCACAAGAAGGACCCTGAAAAATTCTCAGACTCTAATCACAAGCCAGAGATTGCGGTGGCACTGTCGCGATTCGAGCTGTTTGCTGGTTGGAGAGAGTTGAACCAAATATCCCCTATGTTTAATATACCAAGTCTGCGGCGCTTCGTGCCTGAAGAGCCGAACACTTGGAACGAAGAAACTCTACGAAACATTGTCTGTGGAATATTGAAGGCTGATGAACAGACTATCCAGAGTATTGAAGAGGATCTGAAGCAACAGTCCCTAGAAGATATTCAGAAACTTGGCTATCCCAGCTCCACTTTCGAGTTGATTCAGCGCATGCAATCTCAATACTCTGCTACCGACCCAGGGTTACTAATTGCGATTTTATGCATGAATTTCTTTGTATTGGAACCTGGCGAAGCAATTTACATCCCCGCTGATGGTGTCCATTGCTATTTGTCGGGAGACATTGTGGAGTGTATGGCTCGTTCTAACAACATGCTTAGCGGCGGCCTTTGCCCTGTTGCCGACCGCGATAGTGTTGATCTCTTCTCTGAGGCCCTTAAAATTGATTCAAGTACACAAGCAGACAACCTAAAGTTACCGGCAAAGCCAGGTAAAGATGGAGCCAGTGGGTATACAATGGTGTATCAACCGCCCATTGGCGAATTTGACTTGGTCCGTATCGACATGCCAGCTGGAAAGGAAGAATTAATTTGGAATCACAAGGGCCCGACTGTTGCCATTACGATTTCTGGGGAGGGTACTATTCTGGGTGATGGAAAAGAACTTGCTGTCAAATCCGGGTTTATCTTCTTTATTGCAGCAGCAACGACTACGATGCTACGAGCTGATACCGCCTTGCAGATCTTCGCTGCGGTATTACGTTGAATAGAAACTAGGAGCTCATAATCTAGACAATAATTGCATAAAGGGTTTTAGAGATCTTATTCTACGCGAAAAAGCTTCTAGATTATTTTAAATAGAGTACTTCAGAAAAAACAAAGATCGGCTTCCAATGTAATATTCCATATTCTCAATAATGCCAATCCTTTTCTGCCATATCCTCTCGCACTTTGTAATTAAGCTCCGCCTCCTTCAAAACTTCCATATCAATCTCAGCAATGAAGAAATTCTCCGAGCTATCCCAAATGCCACCAACAGGGCCTATAAATGGCAAAGCGACTTGCGACAGTCCAACAAACGTGTCCGAAGGCCCTCCAGCATTTGCAAACACAAGGGCGCACGTATTTTCAAAACAACGTGATGTGATCATTGTATTCAAGACTAGAGTTTCATAGTTGGGATTTAATACCAGGCCATAGGCGTGAGATTCATCGAGCGTCCAGCAAGTTGGCACGATGATGATATCTGCGCCATCTTTCACTAATTGGCGAAAAGCTTCTGGGAAAGCGAGATCCCAACATATCAGAATCCCAACTTTCCCCAAGGGCGTGGATATTACGGAATGCTTTTCCGAACCACGAGATTGGTGAGAGCGTTCTGTGTGCCAGAGATTTTTCTTCCTATAAGATCCTAGAATTTCTCCCTCATGAGAGATAAAGTAAGACGTGTTAAATAGTTGATAATCTCCGTCTGAATCGGTTAGTGTTCTATTGCCGGAGACTTCAGATAGAGTGGTAGCCGGATGTCGCTCAACGAATGTTCCTGGAACAAGACAGACGCTAAGTTCCCGTGCTAAGGCGCAGTACTGATCAAGATACTCTTTATATCGAGCAGCTTGCTGAATGTAAACGGGATTTTCAGGTAAATAACCGTTCAAATGGTATCTATAAAATGGTTATTGATCATGAAATGATAGTAAAGCCGAATTAGAAGTTGAAAAGGGAAAGAATTGACCAAAAAGCAATGCAAGAAATACGTACTCTGGTAAAACAATGAGTTGAGCTCCATGTTCAGCCGCCTGGCGGATGAACGTACAAGCTTTCGCGAAGTTGCCATCTATATCGAGGGTCTATGAATCATCGTTAGGATGCAAAATCATAGTGATGAAAGAATTTGGCATACCTTTGAATGCAATTGAATGACTGCGACTTTGATCTTTGTCGACATGATTACTGACTAGGGCTGCTCTATACAACAATGTGCCAAGCGGTAGTTACGCTTCTATATGTATATAAATGTACCGGATGTCAAAATCCATCTAGCATATTGCCACCGAATGCTTTATTAATTTTCGTATGCCCGCCACATGCTCAATATGTATAAAATAACGGGAGAGGGTCCATCACCTATTAGTAGTGCGGAGGCATTTTCCTTCGCGCTATCTACTTGGATCAATAAGTTGGTGCCACGCTTATGCATAGCGTACAGACACGAACAGTCTCAAGGAGGGGCTAGTATTCCAAAAACGAGGTGACTTATTTACTAAATGGCTTTCTATTTGTTATTTCCGTTGTGCTATTTCTTTTTTATCTTCCATCTTTAATCATGCAGGTTTCATCGAATGAATTGGTTCACAAAGTCCGCCCCTAGTCCAACTTTCTCATAATGCTCTTTGGCCTTCTGAATCTTGCTGAAGACATCTTCGACACCCACAGGATTCCCATCAACGTCAACGTAGATATAAGCGCCAGTAACGTGAAACATGGTAACCATTTCCTCCACATCTTTTGGGACCTCCAATGTATGGATATCACCAGGTGGCTCAAAAGCGTAGCTGCCTTGCTCTGCCCACCACGGGTGCTCGAGATAGTGCCATCTACCCTTCAGTACTGTGGCGTGTACAGGACCAGCATGGCGATGTCGTGACAGGATACCAGATTTGCGGACTCGCAGAAGATTCACAAAGTACCCCTGGCTGACTGAGAATAGTAAAGGCCGGAACCAAACTTGGTCGGATTGAGGAACCCAAAGCCGCTCGTCGCAGTTGAGCGTTAAGACGTCGGGAACAACCTGGTCATCAAGAACATTGGGGAGAGGTTGGCCGCGATAGGCGAGGGCATCCTGGCGTGGAGAAGTGGAAGAAGCCATTGTGTGTATTTGTTTTTGGGTCTAAAGGTAGCATAGAGGTAAAGGACAACTATTGATCTGTGACAACTTTATACCGCGCCAGAACAGAGGTATCGATGGCCAAAGCCTTTCTACCAACTATTGTTACAAATTATAATATCCAACCTTCAAGCCAATACCTTGGCTTGGTGTGCCAAAGATGAGGCTAGACCCGGAGATTATTGCAATACAGTGGACACCGCGGCTCTAATTCAACCATCAGCTCCGCAACTATTCAGTTATACGGGCTGGCGGTCCGGGCGCCGAGCGCTTCAAGCGCGGGGCAGCCTTTTCTGAAGAAACAACACTCGATATCTTAGTAGCTCTTGGTTTCGTAACTAAATGATGACGGTTGCGCCACCAAATGGAGCGCGAGGGGCGCTTCGCCAGCGCCGCCGCTGCCAGAGAGGCCCCGACATGAAATCTCCGCTGCACTATCCTCACCCATCGGAACGATTCCTACAATCATACGTATTTCCAGAACAAGCGCGATTAGCAAACTTGTAGCTCATTCTGAGTGCGAGTCAGGTGTAGAAATGTTATCAAAACAGATGCTCCATCGCCAATTGACTCCTCGACGTGTCTTGACTTGGCACGGAGAGCGGTTCCCATCGTACACCCTCGCAAAATAGACACCATGGAAGCACCAGACTGGTGGCACGACACAGTCGTCTATCAAATTTATCCTGTGTCGTTTAAAGATACTACTGGAAATGGGAAGGGCGACCTCAACGGTATCACCTCTAAGCTGCCATATCTCAAAGATCTTGGCGTGGAGGTGGTATGGCTCTCTCCAGTATACGCATCACCCATGGTAGACATGGGATACGACATCTCCAATTATCGAGAAATCCACCCAGATTTTGGAACTTTGGAAGATTGGGAATGCATGGTTAAAGAAGCTCATCGCATCGGGCTAAAAGTAGTTATGGATCTGGTCGTTAACCATACCTCAGATCAACATGAGTGGTTCCAAGATGCCAAAGATGGAGGCTCAAAAAAAGATTGGTATATCTGGCGAGGGAAGAATGAGGAGGGAAAAGAGCCCAACAACTGGGGCGCAATCTTTGGTGGCTCATGCTGGGAATGGAACGACAAACTACAGGAATACTATTTACATGTCTTTGATGTGTCGCAACCCGATCTTAACTGGGAGAACCCAACAGTTAGAGATGCTGTATGGGATGTAATGCGCTTCTGGCTAGACAAAGGCTGCGATGGATTCAGAATGGACGTCATCAATTGTATCTCAAAGACACCAGGATTTCCAGATGCGCCAGTTGTGGATCCTCAGAGCATGTACCAATACGGACTAATACATCGCTTCAACGGACCCAAGGTGGCAGATTATCTGCTTGAGATGCACGAAAAAGTTTTACAATATTATCCCAACGCCTTCACCGTTGGCGAGGCCCCAGGAGTCAAGAACGCAGAGCAGGCACTTCCGCTGATCCAAAATGGTAATCCGCTACAGGTTTGTTCTTACATCTTACATCATCATCTACAGTTGAATATGCATTAATTGCTCTACATAGATGTTATTTCACTTTGAACACATGTATATTGACCACCAGCCGGGCAAGACGTGCTTCAACTATAAACCCTGGAAGCTCACTGAACTGAAGGATGTTCTCGGGAATTTCATGGAGTTCAACCAAGCTAATGGCGGATGGGACAGCTTGTACTTGGAGAATCATGACCAGCCACGAATTATTAGCCGATGGGCAAATGACGGTGTATATCGTGACGTATCTGCCAAGATGCTCGCACTCTTCCACGCCACTGGAAGAGGTACTCTGTTTATATACCAAGGGCAAGAAATCGGCATGGCCAACCCAGCTTCCTGGGATTTTGATGAACTTCGGGACCTGGAAGAGATTCAACATTATGAGGCCATTGAAGCCAAGAATGGGGATACCCAAGACGCACTGAAGCAGATCCAGAGGATTGGACGAGACAACTCTCGAACACCAATGCAATGGACCGCAGATGTTAACGCAGGCTTCACTTCCGGTACACCATGGATTAAACTGAACCAAGACTACAAAGAATGGAATGTTGAGGCACAATTATCGAGTTCTCATGTCAGCGTGCTGAAATTCTGGAAATCTCTGCTCAAGATCAGAAAAGACCATAATGGTCTGGTACGGGGAGAATTTAAGATGATAGACTATGAGAATCAGAGCGTCTATGCCTATACTAGAACCGATGCCATTGGACACTATTTGGTAGTATGTTCGTTCTCTGAAGAGGAAGTGGATTGGGTGTGCCCTGTTGATCGTGGTAGTCTATTACTTGGGAATTATCCGCCGCAGGAGAATGAGGACAGCACGTTGAAGTTACAGCCATATGAAGGGCGACTCTATTACTTACCGAACAATTAGAACTTATAATAGACTAGCTGTAGAATATGCTATATATTTAATCATCTCGCAAGCGATTATGGGATTCTCATTTGTTTGATATTATATCACTAGCTTTCGAGTCTGCTATATGTGGAAAATGTATATTATTTCGAGCATCTAACTTTTAGATATTTTATCTACAAGATGAATATCAACATACCTCTTAATTTATGTATTTATTCACTTCCACTTTACAAATGTTGAATGTGACTAGAATTATTTTTTATATATGTTAACACTTTTTAGCAAAGTAATATTTCAGAGCAGTCGAGATCTTGAATGACTGTTTATTATGCAATCTTTCTAGCCTATTTATGAAATCCATTCGTCCAAAAGCGAAGTGCATGCTCCTCAGATACAACAAAAATCGCCGACTTGAGAATTTGCACAATGGCCTTGATCTCATCCTCTTTCACGATGTATGGTGGCGCTAGAATGACCAGTTCCACATCAATCTTCCCCGTCTTACCCAAATTTCCAAGAATGTTAAGGCCCAACTCCGCTGCTACTTCGACAATACGATTGGAGAAATTGTGTTCTGGGGGGAACAGAGTCTTGGTCTTAGGATCCCGCATAAACTCGACGGCCCAAAACAGTCCCCTGCCACGAATATTTCCTACATGAGCAAGATGACCAATCTCCTCGTTCAATTCTGCTTCAAGGATACGGCCCATTCTTCCTACTTGCTCAATGATACCCTCTCGCTTGATAATCTTCTGCACAGCGAGAGCAGCAGCGCAAGCTGTTGGGTGGGCCTGAAAGGTATGGCCATGAGCGAGAACCATGGACCCTCTAGCTATGCCATCAAAGACTTTTTGGTTCAACAAGACACCAGACAAAGGTACAAAACCTCCGCCCAAAGCCTTGCCGATCATCTGAATGTCTGGTCCGCTGATGTCTTCCTGCTCCCAAGCATGCATCGTTCCTGTCTTTCCCATACCACACATAATCTATTCAATGTTAGAATTTCCCAGTACCTGGCAAGACTGGAACACAAACCTCATCAAGTATTAGTAGAGCTCCGTATTTATCGCAGACCTCGCGTACGGCCTTGAAATACCCAGGCACTGGAGGAACACATCCGAGAGTTGTCCCACTGACTGTCTCGGAGACAAATGCTGCAACAGTATCGGGACCAAGGCGCAAAAATTCGTCTTCAAGCTGCAATTTTAATCTCTCTACATATTGTTCGTTAGACTCGGATAATCCTTTTGCTCTATAGCTATAGCATGGATCAACAAAGCTGACATTGCTCGAGATCCAGGGGCGATAAAAGGCGCGACGCGATTCATGGCCAGAGACACTCAGAGCGCCCAAGGTATTTCCGTGATAACTTTGCTTCCTTGCAATAAAGTTGGTTCTTTTAGGCTGCCCAACTTCACAAAAGTATTGAGTTGCCAACTTTAGCGCTGCGTCTGTCGCTTCACTGCCGGAGTTGACAAAGATAGCCTTCACCAAGCCGCCAGGAGCATCCTTCAAGATCTCAGTGGCGAGAGATTCCGCAGCCTCACATGTGTGCTTGCTCCCAGAATACACATAAGCAATCTTGCTCAGCTGGTCAACGATAGCCTGTGTGACTTCGGGCTGATGATGTCCCAAGACTGAGACGGAGGGACCAGCAGAAGCATCGTATACAACTTTTCCAGACTCTAAAGTAAACGTAATGCCTGAACCAGATACAATCTTCTGCGGTTCATACGCTAATGCGCGATGAAGTACATGTGACTCTGCAACATATTGATTGAGTGGCATGTTGGATGTGAGATGAGAAGTGCCGGCTCAGACTTGCGTAAGTGAGAGATGATGTAGGGGCTTGGACAGCTGCTCTCTTATCTTCTTCGCCATCATCTTCACTTTGAGCTCTCTTTACAGGCTTTTGACTCTCCTCATATTATACTTAACCTACAAGTAATACCCCTTGTAGCTACATCGCATCCCCATGGAGGTTAGACCCAGCAAACAGCTGTGGCTTGATTAGCCCGGGAACCGTAGACTATTTGTAGTTAGTGGCGCCGAGCGCTTATGGCGCACGACTCAGTAGCTCCCTGATGTAAATCTTGGAGAACCGAAGACGGAGTAGAATAGGATATCAGTTTGGCGGATTATGAAAGATAAGACCTATCGTTGAGCTAGTTGCCTGCAGAGGGCGCTTAACCCCAACTAAGAGCTTTAGTTACATGCCAGGGCGAGTCTGGGGAAGAAGAAGTATACGGAGAGCGTTGTAAACCTTCATTTTGACTCTGGAAGAGACACAACATTGCGATTAAGAATTGGAGGGCATTGATACATAAGATGCAGTCATCTTCTCGATGAAAATCTTCATGATATCGCTCGCACGGCAGACATTTAAACCAAAGCCTGTATTGTTCAATTTATCTTCAAATATATCGACCCAAAGAGTATGGTCTTGAACCTTCCATCATGGGAGAAGAAATTCACGTTGCTCAATCCGAAAAAGTCCACAATGACATAGATTTGAATGATGTAGCCATTGCCAAGCAGGCTCAGGATGCTCGTGCAATTGAGCACAGCCTGACTCTCAAAGAGGCTTTCCTTCATTATCACCGGGCCATTGGATGGTCCTTTCTCTTTAGCCTGGGAGTTATTATGGCTGGTTTTGATCCGCAGTTGGTTGGCACGTTGATTGCGATCCCACGATTCCAGCAAGACTTTGGTGTGGAGCTTGCTGATGGAACGTTCGTCGTTGAAGCAAAGTGGCAGTCTGCGTTCAACCTTGGCGTCCCCGTTGGACAAGTGCTTGGTTCCTTCGGTGTTGGATGGCCGTTGGAGAAGTTTGGGCGTCGATGGACTCTCGCAGTTTGCTGTTGCATCACCCTCATTACCATTGCATTGCAAACTTCCTCTCAGAACCGACCTCAGATTCTCATTGCCGAGCTTATAAACGGCGTGGTTCTCGGTGCTTACCCGGTTATTGCTCCTACGTACATCTCAGAAGTCACCCCTGTGGTATTTCGCGGTATTGCAGCAGCGTTTGTCAACTTATCGTTTGTCATTGGCCAACTTGTTGCCAGTGGCGTTCTAGCTGGCTGCCAAACCCGCGAGGATCGATGGGCTTATGATATACCTTTTGCAACCCAACTTATCTTCCCTATTATCATTCTTGCCTTACTGCCATTTTGCCCAGAGAGCCCTTGGTGGTTAGTCCGCAGAGGCGAGCTGCAGAAAGCTGAGCAATCGCTCAAGCGTCTTACGAGCGAATCCGTCGATACGAGCAGTTTACTTGCGCATATACAGCTTACTACATCTATTGAAGAAGCAGAAACCGATACTTCCCGATTTATTGACTGTTTCAAAAAGACAGATCTCCGACGAACAATCATTTCTATCATGGTTTATGCCATCCAGCCACTGGTTGCCAACTTTCTAGTTATCGGATACGCTGTTTACTTCTTCGAACTAGCTGGCCTTCAAGCTAGTGACTCCTTCAATCTTGGCGTAGGGCTGCTTGGTGTTGGATTTGTTGGCACAATCCTCTCCTGGTTTCTCCTCGGCCGGTTTGGCCGCCGCACAATTTATAACCAAGGTTGCAGCATCCTTGTTATCATCGTTCTTTTGGTGGGCATCCTGGACGTTGTTCCTGGCTACGGCACAACGAATCATGGTGTCGTCTGGGCCCAGTGTTCTATGATGGTCATCTATAATTTCTTTTACGACTTGACAATCGGACCGCTCTGCTTCGTCTACCTGTCAGAGGTTTCGTCTGCAAAATTGCGTGACAAGACCATCGCTATTGCAACCACAATCAACGCATTGATCAATGTTGCTTGTGCTGTGGGTATTCCTTATGCCATTAACCCGGATCAAGGTAATCTGCGTGGTAAACTCGCTTTTGTATTCGTCGGCGCATCGATACCATGCCTCGTCTGGTGCTTCCTTGCACTACCCGAAACTAAAGGTCGGACATTTGAGGAATTAGACATTATGTTTCAGAGAAAAGTTCCAACAAGACAATTTGCCACTTATAAATTTTCGGAGCATATGGAAGAGGACGGGAATAATGCAATTAGACATTGATAGTTACAAGATCTCTTGACAATTTGATCATACTTCCAACTTCTAAACACGATTGATACTCAAATTATTTATCTAAAACTATATGAACTAAGTTGGTATTTACGGTCATTGTAACTCTCAATAGCCTAAGCACCATTCCAAACTCCCCAGCCCGTTCAGTGATCACCAACGCCATATCCCATAAACTTCTACTTCTCTCGAGATAGTGATTTCAGAATGATCACGATTCAAGATAATGCCAACTCCCAATGCCGCCGCTGGATGATGTCAAGCCAGTCCAACTCGTAGCCCGTAATTGGCCCAGTAATGCTAGTATGCTGCAGCCATAACTCTTCTAGAACTGATAGCGCTGATGCAGCGTTTTGAAAATGTCGATATGTTGCGATATGATGCAGTCTCTCACGGACAAATTTCATCGTTGACTTACATCGGGTCTCCCCTCCAGCCATAAAGAGAGGGAAGAGCGACGTACATTCAGGTAGGCATTTCAGCGGCATCTGTTCGAGATGGAATATGATAGAAGCGACTTCGCCTGTAATCTTGTTTTCAAGCTCTGCGCCATTTGCCAAGAATCGGCGTCGCATCGTACGGTATAGATGTATGAGAGCCGCACTCCTGTATGCCTCTGCAAGGTTGGTCAGGGATTGACTTTCCGATTCAGGGCATTTCCAATCTCTTAGCTCCGATTCGATCTCGTATGCTTGAGAAACGAAATCTCTTGTCGAGGCAACCGGCGATTCGTAGATAGTTTGGGGAGACGAGGACATAGACTCAGAATCGCTAGAGGGTGATGATGCTTCTAGAGATCGGATAATTTCGCCATTCAGAGAACTAATCTTGGAAATCAAGACCAAAGGCTCAGATGCGAGGCCAACATAGGAATCGATTTCATTCATTGGATGAGGGATCCAGTATCGCCCAGGTATTAGAGGCTCCCGATCCAATGTTACACTCATCAGGATGTCGTGATATGCGAAATTACGCAAAAGCCAGCGAATCTCGTATGGCGGACTTCTAGGGCATCCGTATGTAGTTGACGAGAGCCAGTTATCCTTGATTATATGCGCCGCGCCCACTAGATGGTTACGCCACTCTGCAGTGTCACCCAAAACAGCTGACATAGAACAGAAGACAAGGCAACACGCTAGCGAGATTTCAGGAGCTTCATTACTCAATAGAGATGCTGTAAAAGACTGAAGAGCAGTAGATCGATGCTCAAGAGCTTTGATCCGATAAGTGTCGTCGCAAAGGGACAGATGCGATGATGACCATGCAATTAACATGTCGAGCAGCGCTTTCTCTTCAATTGCCATAGGTAGCAATACTGCCTGATGTTATTGACTGCGTGGAGATAATGGGGCAAGGATGGTAGTGACGGCAATAGCGTACCAGATAGGAATCCATTATTCTCCAAATTGGTAGTCAACATGGTGTTGAATGTCTGCACGTAGTATCTAAGCGCTAACTTGCGATCCAGTGATCGACGAGCCAGCTCAGGCGCGTCACTTTGAAGAAATTGAATAGGAGCAGGTGCAATTGGGATCGTCAAAGGCACAGAGGAAAGATTTGCCATCTGTGGCCGTAGAGATACAGAGCTTGATGAGTGAGAGGAGCCATCTCCTATTTCACGAGGGCCTTGCCAGTGACAGATCAGGTTGAGACGAACGCAGTGGCCACACACGTCCCGGACACCATCGCATCGCTTCCTCCTATAGATTCTCCATGAATTTCAGGCCTCCAGAATTGATTCATGGAATTGGCAAACTGTACCTTCGTCGGCATGTCAAGCAGCCTGTTCTGTTACGCCTTCGGGGGACGTACTCCTCAGCTTGGCTCTGAATAGCCGAAATATTGGGTACAGGGCTCTGCATATACCGGGCCATGTGCGATGACGCCTGGAAATGCCTGAAATTAATTTGGTTGCAGAATTCTAATTCCTTTGTCCGTTTGGGGGGTTCCGATCGGAAGGCTTAGTTCGTATTACCCCGTAGTTGTTATCGCCTTAGTTGCAACCCCGCATGGTTAGAACGACGTTAACGCGGAGGGGGCTAGACGAACTGACTTCAAGCTGATAGCGCAGGGGAAAAGGTGCGAATAGATAAAGAGTATTTCCGAGAGATTTCCGATGATGATGATTGAGAGGCTCACTTAGGGGCTAGCGAGTGTAAGCAATGTATGATAGCCTTTAGGTTGGATTTTGGTAGATATTCTTAGGCGGGCTATATCACAAATGATCCAGAGTGCTTTGGAAAATAACCTCCTGAAACGATTATAGGTATTAAGAGCACGAAAAATGACGGTCGTTGAAGAGATAATATGTGTAATTTTAAGGTTAAATTGAAGAAAGTTAATTGTACCAAGATGGGTGAGCCACACATCATAAACTATCACCCTCAGGGACTACAGTGGCTATCTTGAGCGTGTGAGATTAGCACCTGTAGTTACATGTATATACTGGTCTCTAAATATTATACAAACTTGATGTGATGTTAAAAGTGAAAAGCTTACAGGAACATTGACTTGTTGTTACTGCGGTCAAGTGCATGTAAACGCCATAAAGGTTTCAACATACGTTTACTGTTTCATTGAATATAAAAGGAAGTAATCTTCACTAAAAAGATATTAATATAAAATCTAGATAATTAGCGAAGTATAACGAAATCAACATTTGCTATACAAATTTGACGTACGGCGAATGGCTACTAGATTGTGACACATAAAGGCTGCAGGAGTGATATTTTACGTCTCGGAAATTCTTAACCAACATGATTTCCTTATTAAAATGCTGTTAGCCATATATATGATCAATTGGTAACCTGAGATTAGCTTGTAGCCGCATGGAAGGAGCTTAGCTGGTAAATAAACGTTGATTCTTCCCCAAGATTACGATCCATGACTCTGGGGTGGTTTGCATATGAGATGGTCCCCACATTAATAATCAATCAATTGACTTATAGAAAGTGATTGCTACATGGCGGGAGCACGTTATATGATGATAATTATTAGCTTGAAAAACTGTCAGAAGGAATGGCAGGCTAAGTTGATGCGCCCTGAATGGTACCCGTCATAACAGCTATACACAAGAGAGAACATAGTTAAATCTCTTATCTAGTCGTGCGATTAGTGTCTCTCGAAGACATCCTTTGAGAGCCATCAAGGTATCGGAAGCATTGAATGGTATTGTGAATGTAAAGAGCATTCGCGCAGTTCTCTATATGGACAATCTTGTTATTGTTGTCGAACTGGAAAGTCATCGCTGATTCGTGGCTGAATGGTTTGCCTAATTATGGTATAGCACTTTGACTGTTCGTGTCGATAGGTCTACACACTTGTGATGTGTATCGCAATGCCACCTATACTTGCCGTTGTCCTCTTCCTGTACACGTATTTGCTAATTCTGCTATCGCGTGGCTGCCGGGATATTGGGACGCATCTGATAAGATTTTATTGTTCAGATAGTTCTTATGACATAACAGGTTTATTTGTTCTTGGTATTTTTGGAATTCTACTAATATATACGCCGAGTGACGCCGTGCTGGCTATTATTGAGCTTCGGAGTAGATCCAAGTCTAGAAGCAGAAGCAGTGGGGTCTGCGCCTTTGATCATCAGATAAGATATGTCAATGATCAGAAGTGGCTCCTAGCGCAGCAAGAGCTGAAAATTATTGTTGAAATATCTCCGAATCTAGCATTAGCACCGGACATAATTGTTTGAGCTTATCAGATCGTGTTAGCTGGGTGCCAAAAACAAAATTACAGACCAAAAAATTAAACACTACGCGTTATGAAGCGAATTTTCTTCTCTTTGTGATCGATGTCGAAGTTTCTGCCAATGATATATGTTAATTTTGATGAATACATTGATTGTATCTCTCTACTTGTATAGAGAATGGGACGAATTTCTAAGACGAAGGTTTGACGAATGTCATTAGAGAAGATGCGAAGCTTCCGTTCAGAAATTATAGCTATATCAATACACGTCTATCTTTAATGTTTTCTAGGTTATTCCAATTATCCACTTCGGATAAAATTCTCAATTAGCCCCTGCTTGTTGCTCTTATTCTTCACCCTGGGTCCTCCGAAGCCCGACAAATCGTGCACTATAAAGTTGGCCCTTGGCGCTCCATAGAGAATGAATTCTGTATCCACGACACCCGAAATTACCCAATACACCTTATATACCAGAGCATATCGGCAGTTTATAAAATACTGACAGAGTATCGCGATTCCATTTCCAACCGATATCTTGTATCTAAGGACAAGCAATGGAAAAGGTCGAAATTTCTCAAAATTCAACACTCTCCCAAGATGTAGTCGAACTACCACGCAAAGACCATCCCAGCATTAAGGATCGCGATGATGAGGGAAATTTGACTCCAGGTGTTGGGGAAAATTCCATTCCCCTTCTATTTTCTTTCCTTTGGGCCGGCCTATTTCTGCTAGCAATCGCTGTGAGCCTAGCGGCCCAGATAATTATATCTTACCAGCCGTATGCCCTTTCCGAATTTAATGCTCACTCTATGCTATCCGTTATCGGTACCGTTCAATACATTTTGTATGTACAATAAGTGTTGCCACCTATAACTCAAAAGCTCACAGATCAGATATGCAATTGTCAAGCCAGCCTTGGCAAGAACAGCGAATATTTGGGGACTTCTTGAAGCATTCATCATATCAATTGTAGCGATATTGATTGGGTTCGCCATTAACGCAGGCGCAAAAAATCTGGGAAGCCTGACGGCAGGCCAAATCTTCTATACAATTGGCCAAGTTGGCATACAATTCTTGCAGCAAATATTGATAGCCGACATTACTACGTTGGAGAATCGCTCTATACTTGGAAGTCTTGTTTTATGTCCTACAATATTTACGTCTTGGATTGGAGCTCCGATCGTAAGCGCAATGGTACCTGACAAATGGAGATGGTATGAACTTGTCTTAAATAATGATACCATAAGGCGTGCTGACATATTAAAGGGGATACGGCATGTGGTCTGACTCGACAATTCAATGAATTAGTGACAAATAGAGAGCTGGTGCACATGTAGGGCAATTATATTTCCCGTTGTATCAATGCCACTTTTATTTTCACTTTGGCAATATTTACGGCGGAGTCATAAATCTGAGACGAATACTCCGAGCAGTAAAATAAAAAGCATTTCTGAGTGTTGGTCGCGCCTCGATGTCATTGGACATATACTCCTCACAGCTGGCTTAACACTTGTTCTGATTCCGATGACACTTTCTTCATCACCTTTCCAGTCATGGACATCGCCCGCCAAGCTATCGATGATTATTATTGGAGGATGTTGTTTTATTGCTTTTGTGATATATGAGCTTTATATCTCATCTCATCCAATCGTTTCGTTCAAATTGGCAAAGGATCGAACCGTTGCAGCTGGTTGTGCGGTCCAATTCGCCATCTATTTGAGTTATTATATTTGGGCGCCCTATCTCTTCTCATTTATAGTCATTGTCAGCAACCAGTTTGCCAAAGCGGCAACAAACATTACTGCCTCTCAAGCAACCGCGACAGCTGTCATTGGATTGCTTGCGGCATTCATTATCAAGCTAACAGGTGTTTATAAATGGGCTATTATGCTGGGAATGGTATTGAAGTTGATCGGCGCGGGGTTGATGCTCAGATACTCTAACATGAGTGCAAGCATCGTTCAGATATTATTTGGCCAGCTAATATCTGGAGCTGGGACAGGGATGATCTCTATTATCGCACAAACTGCCGTTCAAGCAGCAACAGAGCAACAAGGTATGAAGCATTTCCCAATTGAACACATAAAAAGGACATATATAACTAATTGATGGGCCTTCCGGTATAGATGTGGCTTCGGTAACAACCTTGTATGAGGTTTGTGGAGCTATTGGAGGAGCTATTGGTAATGCTTTATCCGGCATCATCTGGGCAGCTCTCCTTCTCCCACGGCTACGCATTAATCTTCCTGCTGCAGCGCAGTCGGCGGCAATCGAAATTAAAAACTCTTTTGTAGTAGCCTCATCATATTCTCCCGGAAGTCCGGAAAGGATCGCTATTGATAAGAGTTACACAGAAGTGATGCATGTCCTTCTAATTTTAGCGTTGGCAGTACTGTCAGTGCCGTTTTTCGCAATGTTTGCAATGAAGGACGTGAAACTAAAGGAGCGCAAATAAATTCGATATAAACGTATATTGAATGCCACTCCAAAGTTTCCATGATCTCTTGCTGATATAGGCTTCTAATTATCTTATAGACTAGAGTTCTAAATAGTCCGTTTACGCCCGGATGCAGAAGCAAACCTGGGTAAACTTTGGTATTTGACCAGTTTTTCAAGAAAAGATAACGTGATTGACTGGAAGCAGGCTTTTGAAGATTCGTATTTGGCTGAAAGTCTTCAATAAAAAGGTGAAATATCTATAAATTCTAGCGCTTATCCTCATATTTCAAACGACAAATTAAGCAGATTGAAATCAAATTGTGCTCATTACTCATATATTCTCAGAAATGGGTAGTCTAAAGGCCTTGTTGGCCACGGCTGCCTTGGTGCTGTTAATCTCGTGAGATTCTACAACGGTCTCTGGAAGCAAATACTGGGCCGCCGTGGGCAAATCAGCAACTAAAGCCACCATTCTAAGCTCCTTCATTATTGGATTAGACCCAAATCCAGTCTTGAGCAGCCCGGCAGCCCACTTTTCCAAACATAGTGATGTCTCGTATACACTGCGCCATGAGTTCAACAACTCAGATATTTTTTATGGCTTGTCGGTCACGCTGCCGGATGGGGCGAGACCCGATATTCTGAATAGTGTACTTGGAGTTAATAACCCGAAGGGCTATATCTCGCGGCTAGGGCCTGTAATGAGAATTCTTCCATTCGTTCCTTCTAGCTAAATCAAGTAGTTCTATTGAATATCGCGTATCATATCAGCAATATATGAGGATTCTTAGTTTGTGTATTGATATATACAATAAACTTACCAAAGAAAGCCGTTATCTCAATTGAATCCTAAGATCAGCTAAAGATACTAACAGTTCAAAGCTATTAGATGCTACAAGCTATGAGGGCTTTTACTTATTTTCTTCTTAAGCATAGGGTATTGCGAAACTAAGGAAATAGGGATGAACAGCACTGGTTTTTTGTTATTTTATACCAGAAATTGGTGATTTTTTTTAACTTCGGATTCTGGAAGAAAATGTACGGAATTATCTATGACTTCAGCCAGTGGTTGAAGATCTTTCAAATTCTTTTAGTGTAAATGAAAGTTCTTACCCCATCACAACTTTTCAGACTGATCCATTTGCTATTCTTCAAAATCTGAATGTCACAAAGTGAAATTGGCATGACCACTTTTACTTTGACCATTGCGAGCTAATATCGCGAGATAAAGACCTTGGAGCACTGCTGACATAATGAAGACAAACGGACATACGCTATTGCTTTGCCAGTAGTGGATCTAGCACGCTATCCAAGTCGCCGAGCTCGTTCTCAGTCCCTCTTGTACAATCCGTTTCTTAACATAACGGTACAGTTAATAAGTATTCTAACATTCGATACTATATTGCCACGTTAAATTTTAACGACAGGAAGCACTTCATATTATAGTCAACATAGCCAAATATGGCCCCTGCTGCAAATAAAGCCCTCAATGGCCACAAATTGCTTGTTCTCCTCGGAGTGACAGGACCACCAAAGATACTCCTCAGAACTACATTCCAGCCCGAATGGATTGCAGAGCTTAAAGAACTATTTTCAGGCCTTGAAATAGTTACTGTTGAGGGCTGTATTTGGAATACGCCAGAATTTGAGCAGAAATTTCCAGAGAAAGAGTGGAAAGATGTTACAATCCTCGTTACTGGAAGTGCTTTACCTGCGGCACATATTGCCCCCAAATTGGAATATGTGCAGATCCAGAGTGCCGGAGCAAATCACATCCTCCAAAATCCTCTATTCAGCAATACAGATGTTGCTCTTTGTACAGCTAGCGGCGTGCATGGGTACGGTTCCTCGTGATTTGACTAAAAGTATCAACTGCTAACTCGCCGTCAAGACCACAGATAGCTGAATGGGTGGTGAGCACGTTTTTGGCTTTCCAACACCAAAGTAAAATACACTCCAACAGATCCGTAGCTTGGTAAAAATCTAACTCGGTTTCATAGTTTCCCAATACGTTGATTTCCAGCGCCAGAAAACGTGGCACAAGTTGGACAATCCGATACATGATGCAGTGGGACAGCGAGTGTAAGACAAGACCAGTTATTACCATTAATACCTATTGAACAATGACACTTACTATTTTATAGTGGTATCCTTGGTTACGGCGCTGTTGGTCGTCAGATTGCTCGTGTTTTGAAAGCACTAGGCATGGATATCTATGCGTGTAACTTACATCCGCGTCTTACACCTGAGTCACGTAGGGATGAAACATATACGCCAGCAGGTCTTGGTGATCCAGAAGGTATCTTCCCTAGCAAATGGTTCTCAGCCGAAAATACAGAAGGATTACACAAGTTTCTTGGCTCCGGTCTTGATCTGCTCGTCATCACCATCCCGCTCACAGACAGAACCCGTGGTATCATCTCACGGACAGAACTGGCTTTACTTGCTGGACAAAAGACCTTCGTTTCAAATATTGGACGAGGAGAAGTCATAATCACGGATGATCTAATTGATGCACTTGAGGAGGGTATAATCCGCGGTGCCGCACTCGATGTGACAGATCCTGAGCCTTTGCCAGATGGTCACCGATTATGGAGTACAAAAAATCTCTTCATTTCGCCGCACGTTAGTGGAAATTCTAGCACTTACGCCCGAAGAGTATTTGAGGTTCTCAAGTACAACCTTGTTCGAATGAGCGAAGGGAAGGAACTTACGAATAAAGTGGATAAAAGCAAAGGGTATTAGGAAGGCTGACTCGACCATATTCTCGCGAACCTACGTGCAAATTCGCCCATGCACATTTCAGCTGATCTACCACTGATAACACCAGGCACCATACTTTGATCAGCGACCGCAGATTTGCTCAAACGCTTCAACTGCAGTCACCATGGCACCCAAATTCTGGCAAAACTAGACTATTTTACAATAGAATTAAATACCATATGCTTACTGAAGAGCAGCATTACAGATACTAAGATATGACGAAATTACTGGCGAGCAGAGGAAGGCTATATCTACCACTTGGAATCAAAATATGACAGCTCACACATTTTATGCTAAAATATCAAATAAGCTATACTTTTGGCAGCTTCCTCTTTTTTCCATCGCCACAAGCTCTCGTTTCTACATTTTTATCTCTTAGGTTATACTATTTCGTATGAGATGGTCCTATCATAGTCTCGTCTAAATCGGCTATTACCTAGAAACTAGTGTTCAGCAATTACCTTTGACAAAATAGCACCTGTTCTACTTCATGCAACTCTGTTACATGGCCAAGCCGTAGGCTGATGGCTTTGGACCGGTTTCAATGTTTAGTCATAGGCTGAATGTCGATGTAATACTACCGGCGCTAATGTGAGATTGTATAAGCGTGTTGATCGTGTGCTTACAGCATGCGGTGGCGTGATTGCTCTGTGATCTACAGATGAAGGTTGAAGTCGTCTTTTTGACCGTTATCGGTGGTAACAAGTGGATATGTAGTACCTAGTGCAAATATGTTCGAGCTATTGCAAAGTGAGGCCATCACATCGCCGGTATCACAAGTCTTCACAGCTAAATTCAAGGGAAAAAACAAACCACAAGAAATTGTAAACTATGGCTGCAGCTGGTGTTGCAAGACCTCTTCAGCCCTCATCAAGCGAGCTACTTGGTGAGCCGATAGAAGTGGTTTCGCAACAAAAGGCAGCCCTTTTCGACCCGCTCCAGCATCTGTGCTACAATCAACCCACATCAACAATTAGTCTTGACGACCTGGGCCTCGACTTCCCGCAAGCCAGTTCACAAACAGCCATCACTGCGCCATTTCCACTTCTAACTCCCGCCGGTGTTCGTGAGCTGCGTGCCGATATCTTTCGCTCCGAGATTGTCGGCAAGTATGGCTCGTGGAAATATCCCGGTGTCTACCGCATTCGTGGTTACGGGCAAGCTGCTCCGTTCGCTTACTCCATGTGGCGAAGTCCTGAAGTGCTGAAAGCATGCTCAGATGCGGCGGGTGTAGACTTGGATGTCATCATGGACTATGAGATTGGACAGCTCAACGTACAATTGCCAAAGCATGTGGATAGGAGCAGCGCCATTACGGACAACCTACCTCCTCCGGAGCCGCCAAAAGCAAGTGACGATGATCTTGAAACAGAAGAAGAGGGTGCAGATCTCAAAGATCTCGTTTCTGCGTGGCATCACGACTCGTATCCGTGGGTATGCGTGCTCATGCTCTCTGATCCAATCGGTATGTCAGGCGGCGAGACAGCCTTGCGCAAAGGCGACGGCGGTATCTTAAAGATGAGGCAGCCTGGTATGGGATATGCCGTGATGATGCAAGGCAGCATGGTTTCACACGCGGCGTTGCGCACTCTTGGCAGCGGCGAGCGCATCACCTTTGTTGTCTCAATGCGTCCGCGCGATCCAATGCTACCAGACACGAGCACATTACGTACCGTCAAGCCCATCAGCAATAATGACGAGCTGTTCCGGCAATGGACAGGTTACCGGCTTGATGTTGTAGCAAAGCGCCTGGCCAAAATACGTGAGACGTTGCAGGCTGAGGGAAGGCCGGCTGCTGAGACTCATCAACTAACGAAGGAGTGGGTGCAGGCACAGATTGAATATCTGCAGACAACAGTGGATGAAATGGATCTGAATGATTATATAGCTCCAAGTTTTAAATAGAATATGCATAAATGACACGTTTGCAAGCTAGATAACGACGGTAAGAGTAGATGTTCCAATAACAAGCAATTATACGATGCAACGGAGAAAACATGACCTGAATAGAAAAGCCTTTTGACTTGAAAAATATCGGCCATTATTTTGTATTCTAACCAGTTATTTATATTTATTCTGAGCCTAAGCATATCTTAGGCGCTGCCCAATGTCCAACTTTGCTGCCTTGTCCAGGATAGCCGTCCCAAGCGCAATATCGCTAAGACTTAAACCACGGTGCCAGAACAATATCGTCTCATCATCACTTTCTCTGCCCTTCTTCGCCCCCGCCACAATCTGGCCCATCTCAGCATGGAGATTTTCTTCTGTTAGTTTGTCGTTGTCCACGTGCTGTCTTAAAGCTCCCAGCGGCAGACCTTTACGGCACTGGCCCCAGTCATCCACAACCATCTTGTCCATAATATCCGTCAGCGAGAGCTCTAAGGCACTCATTGTACCGTAAGGCATCACCAGGGCACCCTTTTTGATCCAGATTGTCTTTAGTAGAGGTTCTGGCGCTGCCAACCGTGATGCCTCAACAACGATGTCTGCTCCGACAATCGTTTCTTCCCAGCTGTCTAGCACGCGTATCGGCCGTCCCAGCTCTTTCTCAAGGCGCGCACCCAGTGCTTCACGACTCTCCTTGCGCTTGGAATGAATCCGGATTTCATCAAATTGGAAGAGACTGGCCAAAAGACGAATGTTCCAATAAGAGCTGCCTCTTGCGCCAATATGGCCCAAGATCTTGGGCTTACTGGGTGCCAGATATTTTGCGCCTATTGCTGTAACTGCACCGGTGCGCATATCTGTAATAGACGTTGCATCTATAACGGCTCGGGGCACGCCAGTCTCTGGGTCGAACAAGTTCAGGATTCCAAACTCGGAGGGTAAACCATGCTTGTAGTTATCGACAAAATCGCCAACAACCTTGACACCTGCAGCATTCAGAGGGTGAACGACTCCGCGCAGCACGTTGAAATGACCTTTGGCTGAATCGCGCGGCACAAGATGCACTCGGGGCTCGATCACTGTCTCCTTGCGGCCCTGCGCATCAAGAGCCGTCTCAATGGCCCCGAGTATCTCCTCATCAGTGAGTTTCAACGCCGCAATGTCCAGGCCATTGAGATACGTGATGTAAATAGGGTCTGTCGTTGGCGCCATCTTTCTTGCTATTGATTAGACCTTGTTATGTATAAGCAGGTAGTGTGAGCACAGCTACAAGTCAAAGACAAACTAGCCTTTATAGCTAAGTGTGACCGAGTATAGCATAGTTAAAACTTCTGTCTAAATACAAAACATATTTTTCTGCCATAATAATGGCATAGTAATACGTAGTGGCATTGCGTGCTCTTCACTGAAGATAAGTGTCTCCGCTCCGTAATCGGCAAGCATTTGCATCGCGATCAAGAAGTGGAGTAAATAGCAACATAAAATCTCCGCACTTCAGACCTATATAAGCAAATGGAAAACACCTATATAAGCAACTGGAAAACGAAGTTCTTATATCCGTTAAATCAGTTCTATTATTAGCCCACAAAGGCGAAAGAATAGCCCAAAAGGATGGCGTGTGGCCCTATTCTCGGCAACCTGGTTCGAAGCACCAAAAACAGCACTGTAAGCTCACTACGCAATACCAGTGAAGGTTAGATCTTTGTGGAGAGACATAGAGTATTTATAAACAATAATGTTCGAAGGCCCCGGTACTCCAAGCTTTTCTTTCTGAAAGGGTCCCTTTACCATTGTAGCAAAAATGCACATATGCTTGCAGCCGGTTTAAGACACACACATGCCCTTCTGTCCTATGCAATCCCAAAAACACAATTCCTTTTAGGCAATTCCTTTATCATAGTACTCATACAGGAATGATGATTAGCCACTGTTTATCATATTCAAACAATTATGCTGATGAATGCCGTCAGGAAAGAATATAGCCGTTCTTCATTAATAAAAAACAAGAATGAAGACTTTAGAAGTCGTCAATGTATTAAAATAGTAAATAGTATCAAGCATAGGATACCTTTATAGTCTAGCCGATATATTGATTGCATTTATAAAAAGATGTTACCGATCCGTGCAACAAGCCGCTGACTAGAACCTCGTCTTTTTACGCTTCCAAGAAAACACATCCTGTAGATGCCTTTTCGAACCACGATGATTTACGTCCGTGGAATTATCAGTTTGGGCGCTTTCTGCAGTCGTAGAAGTGGTTCCGCTAGAACTTGGCGGAGATTCAGTAGAGTTTGACTCGATGCCGTCTACATTCGTCAGCGACCTAAGAGTGCTAGACCCGATACTACTATCTTCGAGCGAGTCTGTCGAGTCTTCCACATCCTGCGGAGGGTCGCCCTCAACGGGGTCTCCATTATCTTTCCAATGCCAGTGGAGATTAATGTTATGGCCAAATATGACCGCTCCATCAGCTTCCAGGTATTCCAGCGGTTTCTTTTTGAGATTTGATTTGAATTTGAAGGGAAATAAAGCTTGAACCGGATCATGGTGCTTAGCTTTTCTCTCTTTAACGCAAGGGCATGCTTGGAACGAGCCTTGTCTCATATGCCAGAGCACGTTATCGCAAAGCTTCCTCGGATTAGACGTGGATTCGCCATAATCTTCCATTATTCTTTCTAAATCCACCACGAGGGTGGCAAGATAGTATTTTTCCTTTGGGAGGCACGACCAGCCAGGGCAATTCGCTGTTTTGGGATAAATCAAGTCGCCGAATCCCCGACCAAACAACGTGAACGCATGTATACCTCTAGTAAAATCAACCCACCCTTTGCCAATTGTCGGTATGGTACAGACGCGACGAAAGACTGGATCATTTCCAGAGATCAAATCGTTGAAATCCCACCCTTCGAGATTCCGTCTTGGGCGAGACTTGATCTGAATCCCTTTTTTGCGTTCTTCATCAGTCTCGCGCGCAATCAACTTCTCCACTGTGTTATATATGTGCTCGATCTCATCCTCTAATCGATAATATCTCTTCTTTGTTATTGAAATGGTGCGAGTTTCCTGTCCATCTTCAATTTCTTCATCAAATACTTCGGTCTTGTCGACGTATAGCTTCAGATTCCGGTTTCTCTGGTCCATTAGCACGCTCATTGCCGAACCATTTTGGCTTTGGTCATAGCAGTCAGCCAGGTCAATCGGATCCAAAAGGAAATCCGAGTTAAATATGCGTTTGTTCTGCTCTAAGGAAGCGCGGAGCAAATGAAGTAAAGCACGGGTACCGTCTACTAGCCAGCCTCTCTTATCCCCCTCATCCCACAAAATGAAGTATTTAGAAGATATCCACTTCATCTTTGTCAAGTATCCCGAGTTGGAAATATGAACAGGCGATTGCCTGCCCCCAAGAGTAAATTTTGCTGTTCCTGAAACGACCTTTCCGGCTGTGATCTCAAACTTATCCAGGGAGATATCACAACGTGAGAATGGAAGACCTGACTTCTTGACACAATATGTCGCTGCTAAAGTGCCTGATGACGAAACATTTTAGTAAAAGAGCTTATCATAACGATATATGAAGGCGAAAGGCTTACCGGCTGTAGCAACTGCTTCCGAACACCATCCAATCACATGTCGGGTGGACTCTAGTTCAGATAATTCGACGTCGGCGTGGTCAACGCTGCAATCCATGTACGATATATGATCATCTGGATGTCTATTATAAAGATAATGCCAAACCGTGAGACCATCTAATCGTTTGGTTGGTACCAACATACTTGAAAATCCTTTAATATAAATCATGGAATTGAAAGTATTGACATATCGCGTCCTTACTAGGGCCGCCATCATATTAAGCGGCATTTCCAAACCTGTATTGTTCTCTGATCTTTTTGGGATCGGAAATCCACGTACAATAACAGGCCCTTTGAACATATTGTGCCAACATTGTCCATTGGTATCGCTATATGCTGGTTCGCACTTTTCGAAATTGAATTTGATATAGCAATGCAGGCCTAGAACAATTTCGTCTCCATAGAAAATAGCATGGGGAATCTTTTTGTCAATAAACGGTGTGCAATATGCCACTTCATTAGGAAAAGTAGATGGCTGTAATGCGGCACCGAGCCATGCTATTTGCTCTCCTATTTCTGCCACAAAGCCTGGAACGCCTAGCGCCTCTATAATAACTTTGGAGTCAATCATAGAGGCCCAGAGTGTTAACCCGTCTAGGACGTTGCCTAATAGACGTTAGTTATAGGCTGTTATTTCTTCCACCCTCAGTTGCTGCGAGATGTATACTAACAAGTGACTTTGTTGGTATTATCGGTGGATAATAACTTTTGTATAAGCCTAAGAGTTGCAGTGCCAGTTTGGGGCCACGTCTGCTCTATATACTCGCGGCAGCTGAGTGCTTGAGCATCGATGCAAGATCCTGTAATCGTGATAACATCAGGAATTACTGAACTGTACGGATCATCATAGTCCTGCTCGTCGAAAAAGGCTGAGGGGTTCCAATCCATATAGTAAATCGCCTTGGCTCTTTGAGCCTTCTTCTTTCTATAAAGTGCCGAAGGTAAGTCACCGAGTATGTCTTTTCTTAGATTTTCCATGATATCCTGCTGCGATCTTGAGAGGAGCAACTCTCTGTTAAGGCGACCTAATAGCCACTCGAATGCCAGGTCGTTGAAAAGCAATGTTTTACACTCTTCGAATTCTTCAGTACTTATATCTTCCATCTCATCATCAAGTTCTTCGTCAAGTGTGTGGCTAGATGTTGAGGATCTTGAGTCGGAGTCACGTTGCGAGACTTCTGGTCGAGTGTCTGCTCCATCTGTAGCCTCAAACCAATTATCATGTTTTTCTGTGGATTTTCCCGTATATGTCTCATCTAACATAGGTCCTAATCGTTGATTGATTGATTGAATATACTTTTCCTGAAAAGACTTGATAATATCACTTTCGAAATCAGCATCTGGAAGGTCAGAGGAATATTTTGATTTGTCAACAACTCACTATCTGTGCTCGTAAACAAAAAACATAATTTTATGTTGCACTTGAGATGTCGCTCCATAGTCAAGCTTGAGAGCCAGAGCTTTTAAAAGCCATGGAAGAACAGCTGTAATTCTCTGCATACTATGGCTTTCCAGCCTTTTTGGAGCAAGATGTTCCAAAAGTTCCTGGCTAAATACAGCCACATAGGTTTCTATTTTTGTCTTAGAAGACCTTGGATTATCAGAATGTGCTATTTTGTTTTCATTAATTTTAATCTTCGAAAGACCGAAACTTTGCAGATAGTCTGTATTTTCGGGCTCAAAAACGTTGGGCTGAGAGCTCGTCATATCAAATACAGGCTCAAAGATTTCAGTTGGTTGGCCTAAGGAGGTGTCTGTGGTGAAGCTAGGCCCGAAGGAAGAATCAGATTGTGTATGCTCGATGAATGCGTCATAATGATATTCCAGCTCTCTCCTAGGAGAGATTCGAGAGTTAAAAAGTCTCCGCGGCTGTGAGACCTTATCATCCTGTACGTGATTCCTTATCATTGCTCCTCTTGTTCTAGGTGAGTGAAACTGGCCATCATTCATGAAGTCATCTGTTTGAGTACCATCTGGTCCGGCAAAAGCTCCTCTATATTTCAAATGTAACTCGTCGTTTGCACTGGCGTACCATATGTCTTCATCAATGGCTTCTGCTGACTTTTTGGTCGCTTGATTTTGAATGTGGGAATTAGACATTCTAGAACATGATGAAACTGATTCATAACCAGGCGTAAAATTGACCATATCATTCGATCTGCCAATGATAGAATTTCCTTCTTCTGTCCACGTCAGGTGTCTGCGGTTATCGTAACCAGGACAGACTAAGCCCGCAGCTCCGCAGTTGCCGCATAATGGAATCTCGCCGTCACAGCTAGACTTGCGGCGAAAACATTCCCAACATTGCAGCGAAGCAGGAGGGAGAATGTCATTATCGACAGCTGCTGGTAGGGAGTGGGTGTCTCGGTCATTGTCGTTCTGGAGAGCTGCAGCAAAATCTTGAGAAGTATTCGGATGGTTAAAGTTTGGGCATTGAGACATTTCAGCTGTAAATACCAAGTTTTATGTATGAAATGATTGAGAAGAAACGTGGTGTGTGACAGCGCAGTTTCTCTCACTTTCTCACATGTCTCCGAATGGGCTTGACTGAATGAGCATGGAGCGAGCACCAATGAATATTGTTTAATTGAGCCAGAAAAGGATTCGTTCTGGGGCGTCTTTTAGGTTTCTAATGTACTTTTACTTATATACTAATAAAGATGAAGGGATAGCGCATAGCTTTAGCCGTCACCGTAAGAAGTCAGAAGCGGTATGCATCATTTTAACCACCCTCCATATAAGTTCGGAAGCGGTATGCATTGTGTGTTATGGGTAGATGTATAAACACAATTGATTCAAGAAGCTTCACGCGTTCTTTACGGTTTATATAAATATGCGCCTGCAAAATGGATGTCATTTTAGGACCAACAGGTGCATATGCAGCGCCTAGTCTAGTAGATATCCGGGGCGGTATTGATGTGTTGGCGGCTTATGAATGGTTGCTTGTACATAGTATATAATGATGAGCAGCGGTTCATATCGGCAGGGCGCCCAGATTATATGAAGCTACTGCGGACGCCTTGGCTGCCTTTATGCAGACCATGGAATTACTACATGTAATATATCGCCAACCTGCTAAATCACCCAAGATTAATGGGGGAATCTTTTGTACGCATATGTATATAGACATTATACATGACTGTTATTATTTGTCTGTATACATATATACAGCCTCACTTTTCATATCCTAAACAATGAAAATTATATACTTGATTTTTTTTATTTATTTCTCTTTTCCCATTACATGACTTGTTGCATCTTACTCTATCGTCTATGGGTATTTTAATGCTATTAAGAAATTTAATATCTCATTAGTACAAATGTACTTGGCTACACTGATTACCTAGGCATATGACATGTTGATACTCCATAATGTTGTGCGAATATTAATGCCTCTGCAATTTGCGGCAACATGAGCTATAAGTCGCTGACATCCTATTCGAGCTCAAAATCCTATGGCAGATTCCTGCATCTCTGTAGTTACCACAGAAATCAGAGCCTCTTGTTCCTTAGTTTGCAGCCACGAGAGGAACGGCGATGGGCCGACAATCCCTGGCGCTCCAGGCAATGTCCTACATATTTCGGCCCCGAGATCGAGGCATACTTCATTGCCGAACCGCAAGCTAACAAAATCGTAATCTGCTTCAAGTTGATGCAGCAATGCCACCAGACCAGGCTTAGAGAGACTTGAGTCACTGGCCTTTGTGGTAAGATAGGCATGCATTCCAGCAATGCCTTCGCCTGCTCCTTTTTTGCCAACCTCTGCAATGGCGCTCTCGCCATCCGGGAGATGAGCCACTGCTTCTGAAAAAGCTTTGACATAACGGTCTGGAATACGTTCCTTTCGCATCCCGTTACGATCATTGCCGCCAAATCGGAACCGACGCGCGAGCGAGCGGACGTAGCGATCGGTGTGGTGGCCAAAGTCGCGGATTCCTGAGATACCGTAAGGCTCAGGCTTGAGAAACAAACAATTTCCGCGATATTTATCGTTCGTAATAGTAATAAAAAGTACATGCCGGTGATTATTAGCGAGCGGCGGCAAAGCGCCATCTACGGCGAGGTCGACTCCTCCAGTACAGCCTGGCGCGCTGTGGCGCCTGAGATGGCTGCTGGTTCGCGGACTGCCAATAGCCAAAAAGAAAGCAGAAAGCCTACCACCAGGATCAAGGCAGAGGAAAGCACCTGATAGAAAAGCCTGGTTGCGTTCAACTGCAAGAAAAGTGAGATACCAGATGATGCCAGTGACTTGGCGTCCACGAACGGCAGGGTGAACTTCGCGGGCTGCAATCTGTCGTAACTCGTCGGATGAGAGCGAATAATTCATGATGGCGCGTATATCTTCGGCACCCTGTGCTACATATGTTCGAATCTCACTCTCGCGCGCTGAAAGGCCAGTATCGGCAAGATACTTTATGAAGCCGTCAACCTCCATGTGATTATAGTATATGTTGTATAGCTCTCCTAATTTCAACGATTGCTATGATGCGAGAATATTAAAGGCGAACCAAGTCGAAATGAGCTCTGGAATTTACTTGGAGGCTTGTGGGCGGGGATACCATAGACATGTACCTCCAGCCTGTTGGCTCAGCAAGTGTGACGATAAACAGAATGCGAGTTCATTGGTAGCTACAAAAGCGTAGCCCACGATAGTGAGACATGATTGGAGAATAGGGGCTTTGCTTGTAATAAACACTAGTGCCGTGCGCGATGCAAGGAGCATTCCTGACAATAATAGGACTATGAGACATAGGATAAAAGGAACTGGCAACAGAAAGAGGCTGGTTAACTGTTGGAAAATCGTGAACCAACTGCGCGAATGATGAAAATTCACTCTGACAGCTTTTATACCAGCTACCATACCGAAACAGCGACTACGACTAATGATATAGTAAGTACATTTTAGGATGAGCAGACAAAGCTACGGTATCTCTATTTACATGACAGAACAGATACCCTTCTTCTCGAGAGCACTGATCCTCTCAGTCAGTGACTTAACAGCCTCTTCATTCATCCGTCTCTCATCCGAAAGTGTCTTCTCCATGTCTTTCAGCATTTTCTTATAATGCTGCTCAAGAGCCGCTACGGCAGCCTTATTCTCTTCGGCTGACGTCCGTAAAAGCATTTCTTTCATCTCGGTTAGTTCTTTATGGTGCTGTTCCTTCATTCTAGTGAGCTCAGCCATGATCTCCTTTCCTGCAGCGGTATCTTTAAGTGCTTTGTTGTCTTTTCCCATCTCTTCTTGCAGCTGTAGATAAAACGGTTTGTTGTCTACAAACATGGACGCGATTTCATGGGCAGACTCGGCGGACCCATTATGTCGAGAATATACTGCCCCAAAAGCCATCAACACATTCCAAAATTTACCTTTGAGTTCCTGTTCGCGTTTCTGGCCCTCTTCCGGCACGACCTTATCCCACATGCTAGTTGTCAGGACCACATTCTTGAGATTTTTCTCACCAGTTAGTTTGCGAAACATGTCGAGATTTTTGGTTGCATGATGGGTAACGCGGTTATCTGAGATGGGGTGAAGGTATATGATGCCTGACAGACGCAACTCTTTGGAGTATCCAGCAGCTAGATAATCTGCAATCATTTCAAGGACTTCGGTATCTGAGAGATACGTATCTGAGAAACCCGGGGTATCAACGAAACGGACTGTATGGCCGTCGATGACGGTCTCGACAATTTGTATCTCTTGGGTGCCTTGTGAAATGTTTTGTTAGTAAGAAACCAAGACTGATGCCTAGAGTGTTAAAAGGAGCCGTACAGGAAGTAAGATCATGGCCGATCTTGAGATCTTTTCGCCCGGTCGCATTTGCAATGAACGTTGTCTTTCCCGAACCGGTCATGCTGTATAAAACAGTAAGATTGCGTTCTGAATAACAGTCGGCCAGCGTGTAGAATGTATATTTACCCCATCACGGCAATCAGGACATCATCTTTGTTGCTCAGCTTCTTATAAAGCGATTTTCCATATTTCAGGCCCGGGACATCTCCGAAGTAGCTCGAGAGATTGCCGTCTCTGCCCTGTGTATTAAATATTGATGGGATAGATCCATCAAGGAAATAGCTTTGAGATTGCTCGGCAGCAGCATCATCGTCCGAATTTAATCTTGAAGGTGCTGGCTTTGGACTTCGCGGGAGGCGGCTGATGAGTTCGGGGGTCTGGTAAGAGGCTGCGGGGGCATCAGAGGTGGCCGAATTGATCATGGCAAAATCGTCGTCAGAGACATCAGGTGTATCGACTCTCGCCATATTGTAAATCGAATGTTTTTGAAGAGCAAAAAGGTGCGATGATGTTTCCTCAAGAAAGCTGGACCAAAAGCTCCATGTTTGGGCTTCAATAGTGAGGTGGCGCGGCCTCCTACAGCGTTACGTCACCACTAAAAGGCGATGCTCTGATCTGATTCGACGCCGTTGTGACCGATTTAGTGCCTCAGGTACAACGAAACAAGGGGGTTTTAGAAGATGCAAAATGTTGTTTCTATTTATTTCATTTTAAAAGTAACCTTTCATGTTCATCTTCTAATTCTCAAACTCATAATTCCAAGACTGATCTTGAATAGCCAAGAGAGGTAGGTATATTGCTGCATACAGCTAGCTAGTGCTTTCCACCCGAGCTGGAATCTACGTAGCGCTCGCATTCGGTATTGCATCAAATAAACTTGATAATCTTCTAATAATACGAATAAGGACCGATGAAAATGCTATATTATATAACATTTAGAACGTGAGAAGGGGGCGTAGTAGAAATGATGGTAAATATTTTTCTAATGTTATGAAGTGCCTAGGCTTTACTTCGGAGGATGTCAAAAGCGATGTTCGTATCGCCTTCGAACTCATTCTCTGCCAGACGGTGTGCTAATACACCCAGACGTTCCAACAAACCCGAATCTCTTAGATTGTATCCTGCAAACATTGGTCTGAATCCAGCATCTTCAACCAGTGTCCGAGCTGTGTTCACAGAGTTTGAGCTGCCGCCCACAAATAGTACTGGCGGGACATGATCTGATGCCCACTTAGATCCATCAAGCAGGGTTGCCGAAATAGTATTGAATGCCTTGAAAACGATTGCTTCTGGGAATGCCTTCTGTACCTCCTCCGCAATAGACGTTCTTTGTATATACTCAATATCGTGGTAATGGTTGAAGTTGTCATCCACATTGAGAGGGTTCATGGTATCGATGATAATCTTTCCAGAAAGTGTTACTCCGAATCTTTTAAGCTCTTTGAGAACATGGCCTAGTCGTGGGAAGTATATTGAAAAAATCACAACGTCGCCAAATTCGGCCGCTTCGATGAGTGAGCCGTATTTGAACTTTGCCAATTCAGTTTCAGCCAAGGCTGCTGTCAAATCAAATCTATCAATCAAATTAAAGCTATTCCCACATTCAAATAAACAAATCCAACAACCACAAGATTTAAATGATTTGATATATATCAAATATAAGGTATATAAAAGGAAAAAAGATATTCCGGCTAATATAATATAAAAAAATCATATTACCAATAGTAAATTTAAAAGTTTACTATTAGTAACATAAAAAGCTTATATGGGGATTAAACCTACACTTCCCTTGAGGCTGCCCCACAGATTAATCTGTTTAACTAATAAGCTAATAGGGACTTATATAATTTATCTTATAAAAGTTAATTAGGGGGGTGTTAAATATAAAATGCTTGCAAGATCTTGTTACAAATTTAAAAGTGGTTGCATAATCTCAAGTTCTTCTCTTAATACTTAATTATTATAAGTCTAACTATTTTTAAGGCATCTAGGCCTCCTATAATTACATCATAACTTGCTACCGCATTAGTCTTTTTATCAGAATATAATCCTGAAGCCACCGATTCTATAGAAAACTTGCCAACAGCAACTTGGCACGGCCGCCGTTTTATTTTTGAAGATATTATCTTGAAGAAGGGCCAGAGGGGCTATATAAGTTAGATTAAAAGTAAAGGACTATTTATATGCGAGGTACTGGATTTAAATAAGCTAGGTGAGGTTTTCTAGGTCTGCCGCCGCTGTGATAAGCGTGGTGATAGCATTAAGCCATTTAAGGCATCTGTAACTTTGTCTGTAACAGATTATCTTCGACGGCGGTATCAAATTATAAAAGGATTTACCTTATAATCCTCTGCAAGTTCCAAATCTGACGATCTTACTCCTCCCCTAAAGTAATTACAAATAATATTTATATTAAAGGCATTAGTGCAGGTATTACAGGAACTTGTAATTAGATTTATTATTAAAAGAAATGTACTGTTTAATATCTTTAAAAGTAAATTCCTTTGCTGCTTTTTATAATAGCTTAATCCTGAATTATTTAATAACCTTTCTTTAGGCTGAATAAGCTTATGGAATAATTTTAATTAAATCTTTAATATTAAGAAAAAAGAGGTTAAAAAAGAGCTTTATAGCATAATTAGTGATAATGCTTTAAATAATAATACCTGTGCACAGTATTTATTCCTGTAACTTAACCCCTTAATCTTAATATCTGATGTAATTAACCGGCGGATAAAATATTATAAGCATATATTAAATCTAGTTAGCTGAGCTTTTTTATATGGAGAGGATAATAAAGCTTTTAAGGAAGAGTCATAATTTCTTAACCTTACAGGCTGTTTTAATAATAATTTTTAATATTAAAGGAAGAAAAGCGCTGTTAGAAAGCTCTGGAATATCATCAAGTTTATTAGAAGCTTAACTCAATGAAGTAAATAGTTTAAAAATGCTGCTGTGGTATTAAAATTAGAAGATAAAAAGCTTGGAGTTATTATAAATAATAATACAAGGTGGAACTCAATGTATATAATAATTAGCCGTGCTTTTAACAAGTAAATACATATTTGGGCGTTTTTAATTAAGAATTAGCTTAAAGAAAATAACTAACTTTACCTCCTGTAAAAAAATATCTTATTAGCAGAGGATTAGCGGCTTTTTATAGAAATTTATAAAATACTTTACTCTTTTTATTTATAAATAATGCGGTGTCAAGGACTAGGTAAAGAAAATGGCTATGGCTAGCTTTAGGAAATTATAACTAGTATTAAGTATTTACTTGATAATCTTGAAGGTTAGAAGGTATTTTTTACAGCGCCTACTAATAACTAGATCTAGTAATTACAGAGTTAAATGTAATTAGTATTATTACATTGGCTGAGGCGAGGCCAAAAGGCAGTGCAAACTCCTATATTAGGCGCTTTTCTTATGTATATAAAGGCTAAATATCTCTTTTTAACTTAACAGCACTAACTTACTAGTTTATGAGATGATTCTTAAGCGTTTTTGCATATATTAATTACAAATACGTAGTAAAAGTTAAATGAATATTATATTAAGCTTAAAGAGTCTCTCTTATTTTCAGCAGCTGTTATTTTATATCCTGGTTTTAGTCTTTATTAGCTAGAAAAATAATAGAGTAATAATAAGCAGCTAACTTGGCTTTATAATATAAAACAGGGACTTTTTAACTTTTAGGAGTGTTAATATTAATATAATTATAATTAGAAATAAAACTAACAGCCTGAAGCTTAACAATAAAGCCAGATTATTATCCAGCGCTGCCGCGAGGATAGTAAATACTAGCAGTAGCTTAATAATATAATAATAAAGCTCTCTAATAATAGCTTAGAGCTTAATTAATACTATTGACTTAACTTCCCTCAGCAAGTTAATAATCTAATTTAATAGTGTGTGACGATCCGGTCCCTAGATCCTAGGTTATCGTTATAGGGTAGGGGGATTCCCAAGGGATAGATGCGTGTGTCTATGTTGGCAGATGGGATAGGATATCCGGTATTGAGCACGTTGCGTAGTCACGTAGTTGGTAGATATGATATAACTCGTATCTGATACTATTGTATTGTTAACGACTGACTATCTAAGCTATTTAATGAGTGTATCTTGAACGTCTTATATAGTAAGTCGTTCTTGTGAGGGCGTTCGTGAGCGACGTCGCCTTTCGTCGCTCTTTCCCATAGAGCGTTTGAGAGCGACAGCGCTCGAGGTCGCTCTTCC